>LKNJ01002995.1:0-51968 GCA_002120245.1 Maccullochella peelii | reverse complement strand
GATTGCTGCAGAGATGGTTGTCCTTCTGGAAGGTTCTCCTCTTTCCACAGAGGAATGCTGTAGCTCTGACAGAGTGACTATCGGGTTCTTGGTCACCTCCCTGACTAGGGCCCTTCTCCCCCGATTGCTCAATTTAGACGGCCGGCCAGCTCTAGGAAGAGTGCTGGTGGTTCCGAACTTCTTCCATTTACGGATGATGGAGGCCACTGTGCTCATTGGGACCTTCAAGGCAGCAGATATTTTTCTGTACCCATCCCCAGATTTGTGCCTTGACACAATCCTGTCTCGGAGGTCTACAGACAATTCCTTTGACTTCATGCTTGGTTTGTGCTCTGACATGCACTGACAAGTGTGTGACCTCATATAGACAGGTGTGTGCCTTTCCAAATCATGTCCGATCAACTGAATTTATCACTGGTGGACTCCAATTAAGCTGTAGGAACATCTCAAGGATGATCAGTGGAAACAGGATGGACCTGAGCTCAATTTTGAGCTTCATGGCAAAGGCTGTGAATACTTATGTACATGTGATTTCTTAGTTTTTTATTTTTAATAAATTTGCAAAACTCTCTAAAAAACTTTTTTCACTTTGTCATTATGGGGTATTGTGTGTAGAATTTTGAGGACAGAAATGAATTTATTCCATTTTGGAATAAGGCTGTAACATGACAGAATGTGGAAAACGTGAAGCGCTGTGAATACTTTCCGGATGCACTGTATCTCAGGACTCTTCATATAGAGCAGGTCTAGACCGACTCTGTATAGTTTGTGCATGCTCACTCCACTCAAAATATCTGATAATTCTGACTATCTCATAAATATTATAGTATTCCATAGTCATGAGATACTTTTTTGTAGTTTGAATTTCTATCAAATTTTTATGTTTATATCTTAATTGTGATAAATATCACCTATTTATTAGGTGATAGAATAATCTCTATAGTATGTATGTATATACAGTACATGTATATACATACATGTACTGTATATGTATTTGACAGTCATGAGGAAAACAACTGTCATAATTATGACAGTTTAAAACAAATTTTTTAAACAAGTGGCATGAATGAGCTTCCATTCAAAAGAGATATAAAAGATTATTCCATGTAGTGATCAAAACTGTCCACAGCACTTGCTTTATTTTTAATAAGGCAGTGTACCTAAATAGAGAACTAAACGATTTTCTGCTTTGGTCCAGACCAAAGGAACCAAGGTACAGTCTTAAACACAACCTTACTTGCTTATCTTTAAAGATTTGTCTGTCGCATCAACAGTCTTTACTTTCTCACACTCTCGTGTCTTCTCTGACATTTCCAGGACAGCGAGGATGGCCGGCGAGACAGAAAGATGGGACGCCAGCGCTCTCGATCCCGCTCAAGTTCCCGCTCCAAAGACCGGGACCACAAACACAGCAAGTCTCGGGTCAAACATGGGAAAGAGGGCCGTGATAAAGGCCACAGCCACAAGGACAGGAGCCGCAGCCGCAGCCGCAGCCGCTCCTCCAAGAAGTCCAAGGATAAAGACAGGAGTAGATACAGATGAGGGAGAGCGGGGAATGAAAGATGGTTCACCTTACCTTTTATTAAATATATTTCTGTGACAGGAGAGTGGAGCCACAGAGAGGTCATGAATTCAGCATGAATTGTATGGCATCTAAATATTCACAAGCCTAAAATCCTTTGACTTTTAGAAAACAAGTCGAATGATTGTCCTTGTCACATTGTCTTGAAGAACAAAAATTGTTTGAGAAATCTTTTTTTTTTAAAATATATATATTAAAAAATTCCCCAAAATGTAACAGTTGTCTTATTTTTAGCCTATAATTATTTCATTTGAATTCAACGACCGACCCCTGTTATTTACTTACTTCCTCTTCTACTTACAGACTACCCAATTTAGAACAAAGGTGGTAATGATTAATATCTCACCTTTGACTTTAGTTTCTGAAAGGTGGGGTTTTCTGACATTCATAAAATATGGGTATGGAAAATGGCTGGGTGGAGTGTGTCTCCACTGCACTGAGGGAATTCACTGGTGTCTCCCTCCACCCACGTCAAAGAGCTGGGTGATACAATATCTTAACGTTTCACTGCACAAACTGAAAGCTAAGATGCACGAAAGCTCAGAGGAATGTTTTAGTTGTGAGGTGGTAAGATATAATGCAACAAAGTAATCTGCTGTGATCTGAACTTAAAATGGTTACTGAAAAGCACTGTCTTTGTCGTCTTTGTTAATTGTTTAACCCTCTTGTGACAATGAGCAATATTTTTAGATGTCAAGATCCAAAGACATCCAAAGATACAAATATGTCACATGTACAGGGAAATGTGTATAACATGATGCACAAGGCATTAAGAACAGGATTGGTTTGTCTCCATTATGTATTATAGGACTGTAGATGCAAGAATTAACTTGCGTTCTCTCTGTGATCATCAGCAAACTTAACCACACACACACACATACGTAGTCCCTTGATTGAATACGTATTTCTTAAGAAAGAGTCATCACACAATTTTTTGAATTTCCCGAAAATACATAATTGTTTTGTGGGTGGAGGGGAGTTGAGTTTGTGTGGTGAGCAGAAATGGAAATAAGTCTTCCGGAGTGAAGCTGAAAAAGCTCTACAGGGGTGAGTGTAAACTGAACTGAAAGGTGACAGCACCGAGCTGTGTGGAAAAAAAGGGTTGCACAGCTTCACTCCCCCAGGTGGAATCACTGGTAGAGACTTCCCCAGCCGCCTACATACCTCAGCCACAATTTAAGCTTCTATGAAATTACAGAGCACATAGCAACACACCCAGATGAGGACGGGCTGTTTCTAAATTAAACCTAACACTGGTGGAGTAAGGAAGCTTAGTATGTTGTGGTGTTTGCCAGTTGTTTCCTGTGACATTAGATGTGTTAAGTCAATACCAAAACACAAAAGATCCAAGGAATATTTGGAGTCATTTGTGTGTGTTATGGCTGATGGAGCAGTCACATACTGAACCAAGCCTGAGGTGTTTCATCCCTCTCCTCATCATCGGATACTCTCGTCTGTGTCAGCATTGTTCTCTGCTGTTTGGCTCTCTTATTCATGTTATCAGTATGTTAACGTACAGAAAGCAAGAATGGTAGGTTGTTGTGTTAAAGCTGCATACACTCCTGTCAGCCCAAATTCCTAACATAGACGAGTCATGCACACATACCTTTAGTTATACATTCACTCATTCTTGTTCTCCTTTTCGCTTGACAAAACAGTTGCACTTGTGATTAAATTATATGAACTAAGAAATATTGACACAATCCTCCCAGTGCATGATAACTTTTGTTTGTGTTGCTACACAAATCCTGCTGGGTTATCATCCATTAAGGTACTCGTGTGAATGTTGTCCATGATGCAATCATACTTTTACAGCTGTTTTATTCCATTTACTTGAATAGATTTTTACACTATCTTAAGTACTTTGAACAACATATCATAAAAGCAACAGTGTTCTCAATAGGGCTTTCCTGTACAGTGTTGGGTTCTCTCTTTCCAGTGAAAAATAAGGTGTTTCTTGGAAATGTACACCTGACCCAGCTGAAGATGTTCACAGGCTCCCAACTGAACATGCCCAGACTAAGCATGTGGGAAAGTCATGCTCATTGTACAACCTGTGTATTGGTTACAGAAACAAATCATCACCATGTTCTGCTGTACTTCTTTATTTTATGCAGTGTACGTAGCCTACATAGGAAAGAAAGCATATATGGTTTTAAGGAACCAAAAGCACTATATATAATATCAGGGGGAAAAAACTTGACTGCCACGTTTCTACAGTAGCCCAGAACGGACAAACCAAACACTGGCTCTAGAGAAGGCCTTTCGCGTTTTTTGCAAGTTTTGAGGCTCCCGTAGGTTCTCCTACACACTTGGAAGGGGAGGGTGAGCGGAGGGGTTATCAGTTGGTTGCATTCTGCAACCTCATCGCTAAATGCCACTAAATCCTACACACTGGTCCTTTAAGTCACAAGAATAATATCACGGGACTGTGAGCCCAGACTTTTTGACCTCCTCGCTGTGGCATGGTCAGTAGCGGAAACAAAATGCTGATACTTCACTTAACGTTCCCATAAAACGGCTAGAGTGCAATTTGATTCCGCATTATAATGTATTGTGAATTTTGAGAAATGATCAATAAAAAAATAAAAAAATTTGATTCCGCATATTTACGTGTTTCCTGTTAAAAACAGGAAGCTAGGGAGGGTCTTGTCGCGCATATTGATTGGAGTTTACAGTAGCCAATAGTGCCGACAATAGGACTGCTAGCTGCACAGCTAACTGAGCTAACGGCAGCTTCAGTTAGCAGCAGTTAGCGGTTACTTTAGCAACATTAAAGCTATCTGTCCACCAGGAAACTCCATAAATCACCTTGGTGATATATCTAATATATATTTTACCACAGGATTATTGTTACTGATGCATGTGTATGTTGGTAGTATTTTAATGTTGCAGCTTTTTTACCTACTTTATATACTGTTGGGCAGTATAATCTATAACAGTATGTCATGTTTTATACAATGATCAAATGTCTTGTGTGTAAAATTTTTATCTGCAAAATTACTATAGCTGTCAAATAAAAGTAGTGGAGTAAAAAGTACTGAAATATAGTGGGCTTGAAATATAAAGTAGCATAAAATGTGATGGCTACAGTATTACAGTTAAAGTAGTAACAGCTCTTTGAGGCTACACAGTGGTGCACTGAACTTCATGCTAACATGCTTACAATAAAAATGTTAACATTCTGATGTTTAGCAGATGTAATGTTTACCAGGTTCACCATCTTAGTATAGCCTGTTAGCATGCTTATGTTAGCAGCATTTGCTAAATAGCAGTGAACACAAATCTCAACAATCTCTTCTCTGTCTTTTGGCATTGACTGGATTCTTTTCTTGCTATAACGAAAGGAATGGCTGAATGAATGGAAGTGTCTCGTTATCACAACATACCAATTTTCTGTTATAACAAGAAACATTTCTTGTTGGTATGTCATTATAACAACAAACCTCATATTTTTACAAGGTACACTGGTATACTTTAATAACGAGAAAGCATTGGGATTTAACAAGATACATTTATATGTTGTTATGGAAAAGTTCTGTTAAAACAATAATTTGCTATGTAGTAATAAAGGAAGTAAGAAAGGTTGTCATTATAGCATAAAAAGATATTTTTATAATTTGTTTTCTTGTCATTGCAGAAATATATTGTTTGATTTGAATGCCATGATGCACACCCCATTATTGTCTTGTTCTTTCATATCAAACTTTCCCTTGTCCTTCCTGAAAAACAACCTGTTTTTAATTGTCAGCTCATGGTGTACCTGTACGTAAGTATAAATAAAAAAATTCCAATCAGCAATTTAATCACAGACTCTTGTCCTGCTCCTCCCATCAGGTCAAACTGCCCCCCCCCCTACACACAAACACACACAAACACACACACAAACACACACAGATAGCCCATTGATGTCCAAAATCCTGGTTAGATTAGGGACAAACATCAAAAATAAATTCAGCATCAAAATACTATTTCATTATGATTAAATGTAACTTTATTTTGTTGCTAGTCTTATTCATGTTCTTCCCCATTTCCCTTTTTCTTATCCTCATGTTGTCATCATGATGTCATTGCCCTGCTTCAGTTTTATCCAAAGATATCAAAGAATAAATGTATGCTGCAAGAACTAGTAAATGGGTGTGTATGGAGATCTACAGTGGCTTTGTGTGAGTACAAACAGTCTGTGCACTTTGACCGGTGCAGTTCTCAGAATAAGAGGCAGTTCAGGTAAACTGTGTCCCATTATGTAAGTTTCTGGTTTCAAATTACCCATAATAATAATAATAATAATAATAATAATAATAATGTAAAAATCATAAAAATAATAATACTATTATGATTATTATCATCATCCTTGTAAAAGTGAATCTTAATTCCCTTGCCTTTTGTGAAAAAATCCAGGTCTACTTAAAACAAATACCTCTGCTCAGCTATTTTTAGCCATGTGTATGCCAGTGTCCTGAGCTCTGTTCAGTCAGCTGCATGTTGTTTGAATGTGGAGTCTCTGAATCAGTGTCTTTAATCATTTGATAGACAGCTGACAGCAGCGATTGGTAACAAGATCACATCTCACACTTTGTTCAGATGCTGTTAAGATTCAAATGTGACACTTTGTTCGGATTAGACGTCACCTTGTGGTTTTGTCAACGTCAATATCAATGCTGATATTCTATGTTATGACATGTTGATATGTTTTGCTGGAGCTGGAGATTTATATAGATACTGAACAGTGTTATGCAATATTCTCGGTATTTTGGTCGTCTGTAAAGGCCTGTAAAACAGCAATTAGACCTTTGTGTCACCCTTGAGCTCTCTTCTGAGTCACACTGATACTCTAGTATCTGTTCATTAAAAATAACGCTAGAGCCAGCAGCTGGTTAGCTTAGCTAGCATAAAGGCTAGCTAGGGGGAAACAAAATCAAAATCTACTAGCACCTCTGAAGCTCACTTATTAACACGTTACATCTTGTTTGTTTAATACATACAAAAACTAAAGTGTAAAAACGGTAATTTGATGTTTAAGGGAGGGTTATGTGCAGGACTATTTCTTGGCCTGGAGCAGTCTGGAGTTTTGTTTGAGACCTTTGGACAGCCAGGCTCGTTGTTTTCCTGTTTCCACGCTTTGTACAAAGCTAAGCTAGCCGGCTGCTGGCTGTAGCAAGTGGTATCAATCTTTTCATCTAATTCTCTGCCAAAAAGCGAATAAATGTGTTACCCAAGACCTTTTCTTTAACCATTAATCCAACACAACTGTTTGATGTTGGAAACTCTGAGACACATTTGCCGTGAAAACATAATAGACATAAACATAATGTCTGAATGACTAATAAAATCTCAACAAAGTGATGCCTCAGTCTAACTTTGGTAGACTGTTTTGTCACAGGCATTCAGTCAACATTTAGTTCACCACACCAGGAAGAGCTCAGAAAACAGGCCAGAAAGGGCGTCAAATAAACTCCTCAGGCTTCCAGATCAACCCTGAATTCTGATGAGGAAGTAACCACCACAAATTCACAGTGTGCTCTCTTCCTTGCTGGTCAGACAGACTTTTTTTCTCAGCAGCGAGCAGTCACTTCCTCCTATGAGTAATAAAAGCAGCTTCACACAGACCGTTGTGCTTGTCAGAGTGACTGAGAGCAGCTCACATACAGAGAGACACGCAGCGGGAGAGATCAGGCTCCGATCTACCACTTGCTCAATGTGTAAGTACAGAATAAGACAGACAACTTAAGTCATGTGACCATGTAGCTCTGCTGTTTGTGTTAAATGTGAACTCTCAGCCAGAGCCAACAGTCTTGCCTTGTTTGGACTTTTCTGGGTTCAAGACTGTGAGAGCTGTCAGGTCAGATTGTCTGCTGACTTGAGTCCAGCGTTGCAAAGAACAAATGTTGTCGGAGTTTGGACACGTGAGGCAATCAAGCAGAGATAATTATACTCTTCATTTCAGGGGGGAGAAAAATGAGTCTGAGGTCCTTGCAGATGTCATCTCAGCAGCAAAGGATGTGGTTTGGTGCAGGTTGTAGCAAGCCTGTGCAAAGCCAAGCCCCTTTCAGAGGGGAGGATGTCTCCAGTGTCCTGTTTATGTCTTTTCTTCTTCAGCTTAAACTTGTTATGGCTTTTGTAGAACAGGACAACCCTGATAAGATTTGCATTTGTTTATTTCCTCATACTACAAGTTTTAAGTTGACACATCAAATGCAGTAGAGGCTTATCAACCCATCACGCTTGACACAGATGAATAAGAATGTACATAGAGAAATGCTTCAAAGTATGATAGATATGTTTTATCTTAAACAAAGAGGGAGTTCCGTTTGTTAGGATGGGCTTCTTTTTAACTCGATACGCCTTCTCAGCCACTGTTACAGTGGTTTAGTGTTTTCATTGTTTCAGGTGTAATACCGTGTGAGAGGTTTGTTAGGTTTTGTACACAGAATAGCTCTGCTTGTGAGAGGAAAAGTGGAAGAAGTGGGTTGAGTCATTCAACAGTCTTCAACCTCAAATGTGATCTCTGTTGGGCCATGAAGTTCAGGGGGTTTCCAGAAAGAGCAATAAAACACGTCTGGTGTGGGGTGGGTCTTGTAACACTAATACTCTCACTCATATTCACATCAGTTCCATTCATGTTGGTTTTGGCAGCTGACCTCAATGACACTGGAGGTATTATTAGACCAGGGATCAGTGCGGACCCTCAGCTTCCTCTCTTGGTGTGTGTGTGACAGGGGCTTTCTTAACCAGCATGACGTCATGCAGTGTTTGTGCTTGCGTTGGCAGTCATGAGTTTGTGGTAACCTGAGCAGATTCTATCAGCGAACACCAAACCACAGTCAATTTGTCTGAAAACCCCTGTGAAACCTCAGCTGTGCTTCCTGTGTTTACAGTGACAGAGGCTGACTTTGCCTCCGTCCTCCTGTTGACACCTGTCAACTGTTTGAAAACACAGGCCGTTGCCGTGGAGACACTGGTGAGCCAGAATAAGGAGGCGAGGAGGATTCCCCAGCCAGACAGTCCTGAGAAGACAGAGGAGAGCAAACACATCTATTCTGAATTAGCGTCCACAATGGACCACCAGCAGCAGCACGCCAAAGTGGAGCGATTTCTCAAGTTGGGATACTCTCAGAGCGACATCCTGAGGGTGCTGGAGAGCCTCCGCCATGACGCCCAGACCAATGACATCCTGGAGGAGCTGATAAAGACCTGCCACACTCGCACTTACAGCATCAAAAGTGTCCCAGACAGTCCCAAGCTGGTGCCCAGAGGCTGCAGCCCAAGTCCCAGCCATCCTAGACCCGGATCAGACAGAGAGCCATTTGCTGGCTTCAGACCAGTAGTCATAGATGGAAGCAACGTGGCCATGAGGTGAGTCAACTTCGTACATCTATCCAGTCAGTGGTGGAAGAAGTACTCATATTTTTTTACTTCACTAAAAGTAGCTTTGTACACTCTACTGTGTAACAAGCAAAAGTCCTACATTCAGGATTTGACTTAAAGTATCGAAGGTAAAAGTATTTGTTGGGCAGAATGGTCAATTTCAGAATGTTATATTATTATATCATTATTTGAATTTTATTATTACTGATTTCAATGCTAGTCAAGATGGAGCCAATTTTAACTACTTCATATGCTGTTGGATAATTTAGTCTATATTGATACATCATATTTTAGAAGTTGATCATGTTTTGTATGTACAATCTTAATCTGCAAAGTAAGTAACTTTGCAAGTGTAAAAACGTCGAGTAGAAGTATAAAGCAATATAAAATGGAAAGTAAAGTACTTATGTAAATGTACTTACTTTCCACCACAGCAATGTAACACATTAAAAATATTTTACATGGCACTGAAAGAAAAAAAACCTTTTCTTTACTTCCTGGAAAAAATATGAGGCTTTGATATGTTTGTTCATGTGCATGATTGAATTAAAAAAGTAGATAAAGAACATCATAACTGCACTATTTTAGTTCTGAAATGAATTTACGTTTGTAGCATCTTTGTGTCAAGTCGTGTTTCACTTCGCAGATTTGATCACAGCACACTTCCTCTTTAAAGCTGAGAGAAGTGAAAACATGATGTGTGCCTACATTCTTCTCCTTTTGTCCACTCAGTCCCAGATTACATGATGCCTGAAGGGTAACGTGACATGTTCAAGGTTGCCACCATTCTCACATTTTACATATCAAATGCGAGCTGTTCAGGTGATACTCTTGTCTAGCATGACTTGCAATGTGTGTAACACTCTACTGAAGTGAAATTCCTTGCCACCTTTATCTGACCTAAATTGGGTAACAAGGAAGTTCTGAGTCAAAATTTGCTCATACAAATAATATGGCACGTAGGTGGATGGGACGATTTCAAAATGGAAAACAAAAGAGATTTGTTTTCACAACACATATTCCTGTAAGGACATTAGGCTGAAGGAGGAAGGGGGTTAAAGTATTTACTGTCACACCTTTATTCCCAGGTGAGGCAGTGTAACTGTAGTCCGGCCTCAGGCATGAAATCTCAGAGGCTCAGGGAGATTATCATCAGGCTCTTCTTTCAGTTTCCCTGTAAGTGCCTTGTTTAAAGTTAGACAGAATGATCCTGATCTGCTGTGAGACATACAGTTTGTCACCATTCAAATCAACCTGAGAGTTTTCTCACCTGAATAATCCCCATGCATGTCCAACCTCACTCACTCCCGCTACTGACCATGAATGGTCAGCGCTCTAATTTTTTCATCCTCATCATCAGTTTATTCAGTTATTAAAAGGGGCACTACAGTGATTTAGCATTGCACTTTCATTAAGCTGGGAGACTTGTGAGCGATTAAAAAAGGAATGGTCAAAATCGAAGCTGCAGAAGTCAAGATATCCTGACTTTTAGTCCTTAGTATGGCTCAAGTTGCAGAAACACTGGATCCTACACTTCCCATAATGCAATGCAATATCAGATTTTGTTAGACCCTCCCTGCCGGTAAACTCCCACATCTTTCAAACTCACCGCTCACAGTATGTAAGGCAAGCTTTCTTTTATGCATTTCTGAGCCCAAACCAAGGTTACTCACACTGCCTCACTTTTCTCAGACTCTTGACATGCTGCCGCCAGAGCCACAGAAGACATTCAACTACTGGTTTCACTTGCATGACAAGTCAGCTGACTTTGACATCTATATTTGGTCTGAGACCTTATATGAGAATTTTGTAGAACTATGTTTGTTCAAAACATTTTAGAGGGAAATATTGCACATTTAACTGCATTTACTGCATTTATCTGACAGCTGCAGCTACTAATTACTCCGGAGGGTTTACATGCAAAACCTTCAATAAGAGCATAGAATATGAAGCACTTTTGGTTCAGTCTATTTGCTCTCATCAGCCTCGTTCCCAGCAGCAGCAGGTAGCCGTTTTCAATTCAATTCACTTTTATTTATATAGCGCCAGTTATCTCAGAGCACTTTGTCATAAAGAGCAGGTCTAGACCGACTCTTTATATTTACAGAGACCCAACAATTCCCACCAAGAGCAAGCACTAGGAGACAGTGGCAAGGAAAAACTCCCTTTTAAACAGGCAGAAACCTCCAGCAGAACCAGAACCAGAACCAGGCTCTGGGTGGGCGCTAATTGGCCTCGACCGGTTTTCATTGAAAAATCTCTGATAAACCCACTGTACGCTACTTAGCAGCAAACAGCAGACAGACAAAGTTAGAGACTAGCCGGTGAACATAGTGCAGCATTTAGCTGCTGAAGAACCAGACATTTTCCCAGGACTTTGTGGAGACCAAACCAGAGCTAAAAGGAGAGTAAATATTAGACTTAAAATTTGTGGGTGGCCAGTAACACGACTCTAAATGAATGCTAATGTTGCTCTGTTTCTGCCAGATGTGTAAATAGGCAACGGTTGCTAACACGTTAGCCATAACAACTTTATAAAGTGATATGTCAGTGTTGTGTTCACAGCTTGTTGCGTTGGCCCCAAGTGACTAAAAGAAATATATTATTGCTGCTTTAAGCTAGCCAACAGTATAGACCACATATAGCATTAGAATACTTTGCAGAGGGAGGGACCCATCTTCAGAATGAGTAGTCTTGCTTTTGAATTTTCACATTTTAAGTCACCTTCTAATAGCTAATACTTTGAAAATTAAATTCCTTGCTGTCATTGCTTGCTTCCATTATATCACTGCTGGTGGTTTCATTACCCAATTTGGGCGTTGTTTAACTCATTCAAGCGATGAAATGTACAAGTCTGCAAATAAACCAGCTGCAAACATGCTGAATGTGTAGTTCTCTGACAGCATTGATTATATCTGAGGAAGTGTCAAGGAAATATCATTCAATGTAAAGTTTATGACACGCCAGTAAAGTTATGTACGGCAGATCATTTATGGGTTCTGAATACATCTATCTCTTGCCAAGCCTCGTCTTTGGTACCTGTTGTATGCAAAGTGTCTCACCACTTCCTGCTGACAGACAGAAGGGGAACCCCCATGCGTGTGCACACACAGATACACACACACACTTTGTACTTTCTCCTGCAGCCAAAACAATCCAGTTTACTTCAGTCGTGCAGGCTGATAATGTGAGTGTTGGAAGAAGTTTGGATTTCAGAGAAGAGATGTTTGTCAGGCGAACTTGCACTAACAGAAGTGATAGCAGATCAGACTGTACTGCTGATACCCACGCTCGTTTCCCAAACTCATTTATTCATCAAATTCAAGGACTTTTCAATAATGTTTTGAAGGTCTAGTTTAGTGAAATGGCATGCTTCAGGGTTAAAATTCACAGAGTGAACTGCTACTATATAAATATGAATCATGACTCTTCCCTCAGGATGTAACATTTTAAAAAGCACGCTTAGAGCCATCTGTTATTTTCCCCCAAAATCCAGCCCCTATTCTGTTTTTCTCAGATTTACAAAGCTTTAAGGACATTTCAGGACCAGTATGTTCCTTTCATGCTTACCGATCGGGAGCCTGGACAATGTCAAGTTATGGTCAGGGTTTAGATTTGACATCAACAACAATGACACCAACACATGCTGCCAAACACAATGTTTTTCTTTTTGTGTGAGAACTCTTTAAAAATGTTGCCACTGTTTTGTAAGGCACAATCATTCACAATAAAAAAAAAGATTCTTCAATTTTAGGATTAATAATGGGCGTGAACAGTCTCAGATCTGTGCTGTTGAAATAGTTTCAGAGAACTCTGAGCACATGTCTTGCAACACTGTCTACTTCCTAAAACAGGGAGAAGAGGTGTGTGTGCATAAAGTGCACAGAAACACAAAAGAAGAAGCAGTTTTTTTATTGATCCTGGCTTCTGTGTCTTTGTAGCCATGGCGACAAGAAGGTGTTTTCGTGCCAGGGCCTCCAGCTGGCAGTGAACTGGTTCTGGGACAAAGGGCTGCGGGACATCACCGTGTTCGTTCCCCTGTGGAGGAAGGAGCAGCCCCGAGCTGAGGCACCCATCACGGGTAAGATCACCTGGCTGAGCGAAGGGTGGCACTGTCCGGTTATTCCGACACGGTGTGAGGTCAGTTAAAGGGAAATGCCATCAAATGTAAGAATTACCACGTTACTTCGGTTCTTTAGGGACAATTTAATCAAGGTTTGTGTTCACATTTTTTCCTTTAAGGCTTTAAGGCTCAAGTCTGACTTCTGACATCATATTCTATTATAACATGGCTGCAGATTCTTTAGAGATGACGTTATTGAGGAAGGTGTGCCACACCACAAACCCAATAACCTCCATCAAGTCAGCGACTCCATTCATTGTCTTTGGAGCAGAGCCATATTTTACATGCCAGCTTCAGTACAAAGGATTGTCATGCAGGTTGTTACAGGCTTACAATTCATCTGTCATTAGGTGAATCCTTGAAGTGGGAGTATAACCCTCTGACATACGTCATCCATCAGGTGCTTTTGAGGAACACTAATTAGAAGGTGCTCCGAGAGTGCAAACCTCTGCCAACACTGAACAGCTCTCCACTTGCTGCTTCAGCCAACACATCATTGATGTCACTTCCATTTTAAAGCTGCATTCATTGATTTTTTGGGTACTTGGGGGCAGCAAAACTAGCCTATAAAGTTGTACTACTTACATTTTCAGCAGACACAAAGCAACATTAGCATTCATTTGGAATTGTGTTTGTGTCCACCTAATGAATGTAAGTCTATTCACTTTGAAACTATGATCTTTATAACTTTTCTGGCATGTTATATGCCACTCTGGCATGTAGTTTCACCAAAACTGAAATCCAGTATGTTATTTGTTTATATTGGTTCAAGTTTGCAAAAAATAACTTATTTCCTGAAAGCAGTCATCAGCAGATTACAAGGAAGCCTCTGTAAAAACTCACTATCAAAACAAGGATTCTAAGATAAAACTTTTGTAGTAACAGATCAGACTTGACATGTGTGTGTTTTTTGGGTGATGGAACCATTTGCTGACTTGTATTCAAACTAAATATTACCTATACACTTCAAATATCCTGCACTGTCCGCAATGATCAGTGTGAAGTGGTAAAAGTCTGCATGAAGTCTGGGGGGGTCTATCATACCAAGCTAGCAATGGCTCAGTCAGGTTGAACTATCACACATTTTTCTCAGCTCAAAATGGGCTCAACCAAACGGTTGAGAAGACCATTAAAGAGCAGACATATTTGTTGTTAACTGGACTAGGTGACTGCTATGCCATCAGCTAATGATAAGCCTTCTAATAAACAATGATAAAACTATTCTCATGTGTTTCGTAGATCAACATATCCTCCATGAGCTGGAGAGGAGGAAGATCCTGGTGTACACGCCGTCCCGCTGCGTAAACGGTAAGAGGGTGGTGTGCTACGATGACCGGTACATTGTCAAGCTGGCCTTCAACTCAGACGGCATCATCGTGTCCAACGACAACTACCGAGACCTGCAGACGGAGAATCCCCAGTGGAAGAAGTTCATAGAGGAGAGGCTGCTGATGTACTCCTTCGCCAATGACAAGTAAGACCGATGGCAGCTTTAGGTCACCATACACAGACAACACACAGGGGCATGTATAGTATGTACAGGGCAGAGGGGAAAATGAAAAAGGGGCACCTCTACTGCACACATGGCTAAAGTGAAGGTCCCTTTTTGCCGTGACATAATGCCATGCATTCAACTAATGTCACCTGATCCTAACTGTGTCTCTGTGCTGGTGCAGGTTCATGCCTCCAGACGATCCTCTGGGTAGAAACGGTCCCACCATTGATGATTTTCTGCAGAGAAAGCCATGGACCCCAGACAACAAGCTGCAGCACTGTCCTTACGGTTGGTTTACATTTCTGTTTCGCTCAACAACAGACAGAACTGCTCAGCTTACACTTCCTTGTACTCTCCTGGGGGATTAAAGATCCAACCACACAATATACCACAATATAACCAGCTTAAGGAATATCAAGAGTCTGATCAACATTTCGGTCTGTGACATTTTCATGTAAATCATCTCTACTGCTTAGCTATATTACAAAGTAGTAATTGAACATAGATTATGTTTGATCACCAGAGGCCAGATGTGTTTTTTGTGTACGAGTATACACAAAAAACATGAAGAATCATGTGTATATGGATACTTATAGACAAGGATACACATCGATGTGAATGACTAAAATCAGGTCAAGCAAGCAAATGTTGTCCATTTGCAGCTTCAGACCCGCAGCTTCATTCCAAATTGCAGACGTAGACATGCCGTTGTGCGCCATCTACAGGAAAGTAAAAGCTATTTTGACACTAGTGTCACTTGAAGGAGGAAAGCCAAGTTCCGACTGTAGCCATAGCCACAGGCTGCGACCACAGCGCGAGTAGGTGCGCCCTTTGCTGTGTGTATAGCCATTCTGTGGTTATGGCTATAACATTAGCTGTGGCTGTGATTCTGACTGGCTGGCTGCTCTTACAGCACACGCAATAGTAACATTGGCCAAGACAGTGTTGTAAAGCCAGACACTCCCACCAGGATTTGAACCTGGTATTCCTATCAGATATGACAGATGTGTTACGAGTACACCCCAGAATTTTAGGAACCACAACACTCAGCCAAACATGTCAATTCAAACCGACATGTAGGTCACTGTAGTGTTACACATTAAAAAGACACAGCCTCGCTAATCAAAACAGCAAATAGCAACAACATAATCATAACCATAATCACAGCAACATCAATGCCCATAGCTATAGCCATGACCACAGCTTAATCACAACTACAGCCAAAGCCTGTCCCAATCAGCATCAGCAGCAGCCACTCATTAGAATTATCCATTATAATTATTATAGTTATCATAATATTAGCTTCAATGGGATCATCCGTATGTTCCCAGGGTCCTATAAGCATAATTTAACATTGTAAGAGATTGGTATGGGCTATCTGCACAGTTCACAGTTCAATAATGAAGGGAGATGGACGGTTCAAATGCACTTTAAATGGTAAAAATCCGTTCAGCCACTGTGAAGATATTAATGTCTAAAGTCAAGAAAACTGTCTTGCTCGCAAATTTGAGAGCGTAGGTTTCAAGGAGTGTAACATCAGTATAAGCTGTAGGTGGGTGATTTCAGCATATTGACCCAGGGAAACATACATTGAACATTTGACCTTGGGAAAAACATTGCTGAGAACACTTTGAAAGGTCTCCTTAATGTGTCATATTAAGATGATATTGAGCAGGGAACATAGGACATGGGAGCATAGAACCCTGGGAACATGGATACGCTCCTGCTGCAATGATAGAGCCTTGTGGTGGAGTTACCTTCAATGACCACGATATACTTGACTTTTAAGTTACGTACTTTTGACCGCTATCTAATCACAACATTATGACTAAGTTACCGTTAATACCAATTTACGAGCATATATCATTCTCAACCTAGAGGGGCAAACAGACTAGTTAACATTAACTAACATTACCATAATAAAATATACACTGCCACATTACTATCCAGCTAACTGCAGGGCTTTATACAAATACATTTAGGTTGGCATGACTGCTAAAGTGTCACAAAACTTACCTGATACATGCCAAGCTATGAACTGATGAGCTGAGTTAACCTGACAACCAGGTACAGTCAGCCATGTGGTCACAGCCACTGGCTACAGCTAGTCGGAGCTCGACCCTGCTAACTTTAAGATAATGAGTATTACATATTTTTATATGCAATAGATGCAGTTTACATACATACACTGTGGTTCATTTGGAAACAAGACTCTACAGCCATGCTGGTGGCTCTGTGAGGCTGTACTTAGGCTCAGCTGTGCTGTGAGCTAAATGCTAACGTCGGCATGCTAAAATGCTCACAATGAACATGCTGACGTTGAACAGGTATAATGTTCACTATGATCATCTTAGTTGTGCTAGCACTAAACACAAAGCACAGCTGAGGCTGATGGGAATGTCATCCTTGTTGTAGGTATGTTGGTCATAAAGTAAACCAAAAATATTAGACATTAATATGAAAAGTCAGGGGATCACAAAAGTCATCAGGATACATCATCTGGGAACAAACGAATGTACAAAATATTCCAGATACAGATATTTCAGTTTGGTCTTTAGTGGTGGATCGACCATATATAGTATAAACTATGCTGTAATAGCCACAATGGCAGTCAAGACATTGCAGTATTGCCCACACTTTCTGATTGTTGGGTTGTCAATCTGGGAAGTTCATGGAAGAAACAGACTGACCACAGTGTATTTTTTAATTATCCAACTAGTTTAGAAAAGATTTCATAAGACCAGAATGTTTTCTCAACCCATAAATGAAGTACAAAGTCCTGAAACATCACCCAAATTGGAGTTTTGAGATTTCGAGGCAACTGAAAAGTAGAAGCTATGTTCCAAACTGTGTGGAAATCTCTGTCTTTCCGTTACTTCTTTGTAGACTCATTTAAAAGTGCAAATTTCCATCTGCCCTCATTGAAACTATGATGTCAACACAATATAATCTTTTTTAGATTAGAGATTGTAACATAGTTATGAATGAGCATTCAGACACGGTAATTTCGTCAAACCTACCTTGTATTTACTGCTTGTAAACAAAATGGGGACACTCTCAAAGAGAAGTAGTAGTAGTAGAAGTTTTCGTGTTCTTCCATACTCCTTGGTGACTCCTGACTGGGGCATATGAAACTTGTGGAAGGCCACCCATCTGTCATGAAGAGATTAACTGTGGAATGATTCATTTCATCAGTCAGGGATTGGGCCTGAGAGACACCCAGCCAACATAGTGGGAGCTGGTGCCAGACTGCAAGCCAGGGACTGGGATCCCAACAGAGTCCTACAGTAATAGTGTCTGCCTGTGTAGCAAAGGCACAAAGAAAGCTAGAGGTTACAGCTAATTTGTTTGCGAAACTAAGTGAGTTTACAGTAGTGCAGTAAACTCACTGCAGGGACGAGAGGGCTTTCAGCGCACTGAGACACACACATCCCATGCTGACAGTTTTTTGAGGAGATACAGGTTTACAGTTGTGGAGTGCATAAATAACCTCTCATTTATTTATTTACTTTCTTTCTTTCCTTCCTTCCTTTCAGGAAAGAAGTGTACTTATGGAGTCAAGTGCAAGTTCTACCACCCAGAACGGGCCAACCAATCACAGATGTCTGTGGCAGATGAACTGAGGGCACTGAGAGGCAGAGCCAAGAACTTCTCACCCAAACCGAGCCCACAGGACACACATTACTGCCCTGCTGTGTATCATCCGGAGCACAGACACACTTCATCCACCCCTCCACCTCTCAGCATAGAGGATACGCCCCATAGAGCTTCACCCAGCGAGCAGTTAATCTATCAGAGAGACACCAGCAGCCCGAGAACCCAATCAAACACGAGCCTCCACCTTTGTCCAAGCCCGGATGTGGACGAGGCCTTCAGCTCATTGGAGAGCTCCATGTCCAGGTTCTACATCCAGGATGTGCCCTACAGCATGGAGCGCCCTCTCCACAGCTACAGCAGCGGGGTGGCCAGCTGCAGCCTGAGCTATGACGACTACTCCCTCTCAGGGTCATACGGTGGGAACACCCAGAGGCCCTGCCTGGGCAGAGGAGGTTACCACGCTCATCGAAACAGTTTGGTGCCCTGTGAGTGCCCCGTGTGCAGCCAGTGCAGGTGTGGTCACCAGCAGAACAGGATGCCTCCCCACCACCAACCAGCATGGAGCTCCTGCCCAGCTCTGCCTCCATATAATGGGGAGCACCCTGGCCATTTTCCAGAGAAGCAGTACTTCAAACAGCCCTCCAACAGACAGAGCCACAGCTTACCACGAGACCCATGGGTGCAAGGCAGCCGCTCCGGCGGCGGGCTAAGCCGGGCCAAGAGCCCGTCCAGCGAGCAGAGGAAGGGCCTGAGGAGCCAGCTGAGCACCCTCTTCCCTCAGAGCACAGTGGAGCAAGTCATGAATGCTTACCCACACGTCTCAGACATGTCTGAACTGATTTCTCTTATCCAGAGCTACAGAACCAGCCACATCTCCTTCTAGATTAGAAAGACTCATTTTTTTGACTCAAACTGAGCCAACAGAGTTCTCATCCCAGAAGCAAAGTGAAAACTGAAAAAAAAGAGAAAATTGCTAACTTTTCTTGAAATGACTGTGAATTTGTATTACAAATCATACTGTGGGAAATCACTCTTAAACACATTCCTAACTTTCCATTTATTTTAGCATTAAAATGTGTCATTCTGAAGTCTTGAAAATGTAGCAGACTGAATGCTATTTCTTTATCCTAGTATAAAAGTGCAATGCACTATGCTCCATACATGCTACTTATTGTAGCAGTGACAAATGTTTTATTAAAGCAGCATGTGTTGTTTTCTCATGTTGCCTCAAAATGAGGAACTCTATTACACTATTCTGTACTTGTATAAAGAATGTCATTGACCCATTTGATATGAATTTTAGAGGCTTGTGTTTTTGCTGTGCCTGTAAAATAAAAGTGCTCAAATCCCTCTGGGTATTTGTCTATGATAAACAAATGAAATTGTCCTTACAGTTGGGTAAGGTAAATCTTCAAGATATTTTAAATCAACACAGCTTAACATTTAGAGCTGCTGCTGCACTGCTCTCTGGTGGTTAAAACTCCCAAGTGTTGCAACAAGCCAATCAGTGATGACACAGCAGGTGTTTTCCATCAGTTATCAAGGCCAATTACCTGCTGCAACGTGCTGAAAGGAGGAGAAGTATTTAACCTGTGGGACTGATTTTTACTGTAACATTTAAAGGGGAAGTCCAGTATTTCATTTCCATAAAGTTGGGGGACTTGCATTAGAGATTAAAAAAAAAAATGTTGTTGGCTTTAGTCTTTTCATGGGATTTGTTGACAAAAAGATAAATAACACCAGATCTATCCTTTAAAGTGAGCCTATTGACTTGTGCTAAACAGTGGCCACAAGTGACAAAAAAAAGGATAATGGTAAAATTGCTAAAACAGAAACATAGGTAGAGAAGAGTCAAAGTAATACCCACTATATAACAATATATATAAAGTTTGCTAACATTAGCCACCATAAGCTACTGGTCATACCAGAAAAAGGTAGATCAGCAAAACTCCCAAGTGTCTTGAGAAATTATTATTGATTTGAAATTCACCTTTTCATTGGTAAGAGCAAGAATGTGGTATTTGTTCTTTCGGAAGTTAGCTTTAAACCAATAGGGCAGAAAATCACTGCTTCAGTGGTCTGTTACCTAAAACTTTCAAGTATCTGGGCTCCCCGGGGGCCTGGGGCTTAAGGTGCCAACCATGAACTGCAACGTCCATGGTTCCTGTTTTATGTTGCCAGTTGTCCCCCATCACTCTATTAACGGCTATAAATAACTGCATTAAATCCCAAAAGGGGGAAAACCTTCAAGTGTTGCCACAACCTAATCAGGATGCAGGTGTTTTCCATCAGGTATCAAAGCATACAGAGGAGTTCAAGCCAGTAGCACTTTTCAATACCATGTTACAAATTCTTGGTCTAAACTTCAATAGACCTTTTTCATAGGGGACATGTTTACATTAATTACACCTATGCTTTTCCTGTTGACCATAACAGGAAAAGCACAGGGGCCGGGGCCTCCTACCAGTTGGACGTGCCCGGAAAACCTCTAAAGGTAGGCGTCCAGGAGGCATCCTAATCAGATGCCCGAACCACCTCAACTGGCTCCTTTCGATGCGAAGGAGCAGCGGCTCTACTCCGAGCTCCCTCCGGATGTCCGAGCTCCTTACCCTGTCTCTAAGGGTGAGCCCAGCCACCCTACGGAGGAAACTCAGTTCGGCTGCTTGTATCCGCGATCTCATTCTTTCGGTCACTACCCAAAGCTCATGACCATAGGTGAGGGTTGGAACATAGACTGACTGGTAAATCAAAAAGCTTTGCCTTCCGGCTCAGCTCCTTCTTCACAACAACGGTCCGGTACATCGATGCCAGTTAAAGATTTGGGAACATTAAGATGGTTGTAAGTGTTAGTATCTCCATGTCAGACAAGCTGTCCCAATGTTGGTCTCTTCTGCCATCTAGTGGACAAAACAAAGGTATCACAAAGGGAAAAAAAAAAAAATCAGAATAGATTTTTTTAATTATTTTTACAAATAACTTATCTGATACAAAGACAGTTTTCCCAGCTAAAATCAAAAAACACTTTAGATATCCAAATTATTTTTTTTCCATTTAATAAAACATGAATGCACTGCCTCTTCACACCAAGGTGCAGATAAAACTGAAAACTGTTTTTTTCGAGTTGGAAAAAGTATGGCGTAAGTGCTTAAGAGACAATAATTCATGTTCTACTTTGAAATGGGTTTAAACAATGCTAAAATTTTGCTTTTAAAAATGGCACTCAGATGTGACAGAGAAGATTATCAATACGAATTCAAAAAGTTCTGAAAGTACTGATGCAAGGCAGCATTTCACAATTGTGGAAAAGACAAAACAAAGTAACTACTCCACAGTTAAGGTAAGTTAATGACAATAAGTAAACTTTAGAAACACCCTCATCAATAAAAGCTTAGGAGGATGAAATGAGCCAAATAAAAAATAAGAGTATACAAAGTGGACAATCATGTTGTGCTTACATTTTGCAAAAAACATTTTTTTGCCTTGTCTGCTTCAAAGATGTTGTAACAATTCTGACCTGTTGTATAGAAGGCATGGGACCCATATGAATATTTCTACATCACAGGAACATTTTAAAGAGAAACATATTCACTTTGATCTTTGGTACCTCACAAAAACCCAATTCAGGTGCACAGCGACATGGAAACGTTTAACCCAATCAGCTGTTCCAGGAGCACTTTGACATCACTCAGCAGTAACATCCTGATTGGACTGGAAAATGAGTGTCTCTTTGCACTGAGGTGTACTTGTCCCCAAACATTAAACCTACATTCCAGTTGTCAGATAAGATGGCAGTGTGTAATTTCGCTTTTTGACTCCCTTCCCTCCCCCGACAGACCCGACACATTTGGCGTCCTAAAAAAAAACAAAACAAAAAACAACAAACTCCTCCATCGCCTTCCACTTTGCTGCATCTGCAGATCGTACACAGGACACTCAGCAATTACACAAGCGATGAATGGAGCGGGCAGACGTAGCTTCATGATGACTGCAAGGGGTTTTACTGCTCTGCTCCTCTCCTTCTGCAAGGCTTCAACTCTCACAGAAATCAAGTCAAAAGCTTAGAAGGGAGCATGGTGCTTATTTGTTTGAAAGAGGGAAACAAAACAAGACAAAAAAGTTAATAAAGTCTATAAAGCTATACTTACAGGAAATACAAGTGATTCATAGTGTGAGGAAGAAGGCTTTTAAGGCACATTCTAAAATTATGTACAGTAAAAAGATCAAGGGGAGTTTCTGCCTCTGTGTACTGTACACAAAACATGCAACTTAGTTTCTTTTTTTTCATTAACTCATTGAAGAGACAGAAAAGGGATACTGAAGGGGGAGGACATAGACACGTTTGAGTGGCAGCGACGCCGCCGGTTCCCCTTTGACATCCTCTAGAAACAGCAAACAAACTTTAAAGTCCACGATTAGTCTGTTAGTTTTCCCTTCAGGTGGAGAGCAAGTGACTGAACACAGTTCTCAATCCCCCGGTTGAACCACCACAGAGGAAGAAAAACTCAATTCAATCAGCAAAAGGCACATTGGCACCTGTGTTGTGTGTGTAGGTGTGTGTGTGTGTGTGTGTGTGTAGATGTGCCGTCACACTGCAGGGCCACACTCATAATACTGTAAGTGGGAGCAGCGAGGTATCCCCAGAGTTAAAGTGTCGCCCATCAAGCAGAAAAGGGGGAGGTGACCCCACGCGATCCCAGTCTCTAAGGTGAGGTATCATCCGACTCTGCCAGCCTTTCTGAAAAAACACAAGCTGTAAACACTATCCAGTCAAGCCTTCAGTGGACAGCATTCTACAAACCTTAGAGAAGAGAAAAGGAAAAAGAAAAAAGAAAAAAGAAGGAAAATGGGCCGCACGATGACTACACCCCGTCGCAGTTTTGATACAACTAGGGAAGAAAGGAAAAGAAAGGGCCCTTTTCTATTCTAGTCTGGTGGAAGGCAGGCGGGCAGAGGAGGGGGCGGCGCGTCGCAGCCTCGTTGGCTCAGAAGTGCCGCGGGAACTCGCACTGTTCACAGCGGTTGAGGGCGGGATGGTTGAGGAAGGTGCAGGCGGTGCAGCTCCACTGCGTCCCCTCGTCCTCCTCCTGGTCTGCGATGGGCTTCACAATCTTACTGCCCGAGTCTGTGAAGAGGAGGAGGAGGTTGTCAGTACACAGGAGAAGAAGTGCAACCCGCAGAGTTTATCCATGAAGTGATGAAAACATGAACATCAACATGATTTACATATGTGGCTGTGGGAACCTGTCTCTATCAGTGTGTTTACATGCGCTGCAGTGATCTGATTAGTGCCCACTTGGCAGTAATCTAATGTAAACACTAAACCTGGAGTCAGTTTTCAGGTTCAAGGATTGTAAAGCACTTGGCAGAACACGTCTGCTCAAAAATGTTTCTAAAAGCTTTTTGAGTCAGGGCATGGACATAGAATTGAGTTTAGACATGGAAAGTATCATTATACTCAAAAGCAACACATTGGACTGTCTCCTAACATCTACTGCAATATCACAGCAGTATCTGGGTAGGTTGGGGGTTCCTAACCCGAGGGTCGCCAGATAAATCCGAGAGGTTTTGGGATGATTAACAAGATAGAAAATAAGGAAAAAAGAACATGCTTTTTGCTATACAAATACATTTATTTTTTCTGACTTTAATCTTTGCCATTTTTTACCGTGAAATACGGGATAGTTTTACCTCCCCAGGACTCAATTCAGTTCATTTTAAAAGGGTCCCAAGCCAAAAACCACTGCTACCCCTTTCCCACCAACCGTTCTGAGCATTTCGACCAAAAATAAATTGGTCTTCTTATCATTAATAGTTGGTCCAAAAACAAATATCTGTAATAACAGAACAAAAGCTGTTTACTTCTGTTGTGAATTGTGCAACGCCCTCCGTTGATGACGCACCCTTGGTTACAATGATTCTGCTCAAAACTGGTGGAAACACGGGCTGGTTCTCTAGATAGCACCAAGGTTCCAAGACTCCTGAACGGAACCAGTTCAAGAACCAGAGCTGATTTGGTGGAAAGAGGGCATGATAGGTGCTTCTGGATGGTGTTACCATTAGTTCATAAAACACTGCAAAGCACTTAGCTGAAGTTTGTTATAACACTTTCATGGTTTTATCAAGTCTTCAAATTAAGATCAGAATCAAGAGCTAAAAAATAAGTCTGAAAACCAAGGGCTGAGTGGGTTTCCAGATGAGCAAATAGCCTAAAATAATGAAAAGACCTGCTACATTAAGACAAGGAGGGGTATGAATTTCAAATCTGAAAAATCAAGAAGGCTAAAATAAGCTTGTGGACATTGTTAAAGACAAGATACATGGTTGATGATAAAGGGAGGAAGGATGACAGAAGACAAGGACAGAGATACCAACCAAGTGTGAGAGGAGGGGAAGGCCCAGAGGAGGGCTCCACCATGAGCTCAGAGGTCACATTATATCTACATCCTCTCCTGTCTGGCCCAGCTTTGATGGAGCCCAGCAGAGAGTGAGGGATGGGTGGATGGATGAGAGGTAGGAGGATGGATGAAAAAATATTACAGAGCAGGTAGGGGGGGAAGAGAAAAGTGCAGAAATGAAGAAATCAGTAGTAAGTCGGTCATAACAGGGTTAAACCAGTATCTTGCTGATTGGTAATGCAAAATATGGAAAACAGAAGCAGGAAAATCTGAAATGTTATTTATTCATTTGCTATTCAATAGTTATTATTATTGATGCCCCCCAATTAGGTGTGTTGGTTCACTGTGTATTTAACAGCTGTGAGCTTGATTTATTTACATTTCAGTGGAAAGTTTTATAGTCTCATGATACTCTGAATCTGAGATAACGTTGTTATGATATGGCGCTATATAAATAAAACTGAATTGAATTGAATTGAATACTACTACACCACCCTGATGAAAGTTAAATATTTGGTGGTAAACAGTGAGTACTTGTCTTTTTTTTTTTTTGATACATTTGATCAAATGTAAAGATATTATATATTATAGTCACAAAACACGGTTTTTGATTTTGCCATCGGCCTCCAATGATTACCCATATTGGTAGAACCATGACGGAAACTGGACTAGTGAAAGGCTCCCACAGTGAAGTTAGTACTATCAAGCTTTAATTACACGGCTTTGTTGAATACTCAATTCTGATTGGTCAATTAGGCCATTCTATGCTCTGTTATTTCTGAATAGCAGGCTGCTGCTGTGAATAACAGACTGTTGCTATGGACGCAGTTCTGATCACAGACTCTGTAGATCACGTCCGGTCATATGAATCTGCAGAAAGAAGTCCGGTAAATTTAACATCGTCAGCTCATTGACACTGGCAAAAGATGTTTTCCCTTACTCCATCAGAAAACACCATGGAAGATTTTAGTATTTAACATTCATTTTAATATATTTTAGAGAGCACGAAACTTTCGATTCATGGATAATGGCTGAACTGTCCCCAGAAAAGAAAAGAGAAGACTGCAGAAAAAGCAAGAGAGGTTAAAAGACACAAAAAACTGGACGACTTAAAGGCTGGTTAATCAGCTAAGTGGGCAGCTAATCTTAAGAAGGCTACAGAGTTTACGCTGCTATGGACGCAGTTCCACTCGTAGAATCTCACACACTAATTTTAGCGGAAGCAATAAAATCATTTTTAAATCAATATTTTGTGTCAGATTATTGATTTTTTTAGTAAGTAGCCGTGTAATAAGCGGGATAATGTACAGCGAGTGGGTCAATATTCGCTGCATCACCCTGTCTGGGTTTATTTCCACAATAATGACCCGCTTGCTGTACATTATCCCTTACTTAGATGCTTTAGGGGCCATACTGGTGCTTTTGCATATTTTGGCGTGTCAGGTCCAAATCCAGTGTATTTTACTTAAACTACAGTTTGCAGTTTTTTATCTAAACATGCAACACCACTGACACAGTCCTTTAAGTCAGTAACTGCAGTCTGAAAACATGACAAGGCAAAATGCAATAAATAAATGAATTAATTAATGAAACGTGTATAATTACAATTGAATCCTGACCATATGCCTGACCTGACCTAAGGAAATAAATGGAAGAAACCCCTGGAAGAGGCAATTAAAGAGACACCCCACCCCCCCTCCTCAGAAGGCTGCAAAATAAACTTCTTACAGCTATATTGTATATTAAATTATAATCTATCAATATGATTATAAAAGGGGCCAATACTGATGTAGTAAATCCGATATAAGAAGTCCAATAAAATAAATCTAAATAATGTGTCCATACATGGCCATGCAACCTTTTCTAAACTTACCAATAGATAAAGTACCTTTGGGTTTGGGTGGGACAGGACCAAGGAATCCAATGTTATCATAAAAGTTATGGATTGCACTGGGGTTGAAGTGTGGTCCTGTAAACAGATGGAAAAAGAGCGGAGCAAAAGGTTGACTTTCCATTTAATAGTGCATTTCCAACTTTACACAAAACCACCAATAGATACATTTCAAGCATCACAGGGATACGAATGTGTGGCAGGAGTGACCGCGTTCAGAAAGATAATCCTTCAACGTGCTTTAAATAGACTACAAAACATAATGAACACATGCATTTAGGAATACGTACTGCATACAACTGTATGAACATGAATGTCATACATCCACATACTGCACTGACACACGTTTCATCAAGATGGTTAGGATTTCTCCACAAACAAAACTTAATAGAGGAGCTGAAACTTGGGTTCTAAACAACAAAGGATTGTCTATATTGTAACAATAATTAAAAGATGATCAGGCAAGTCCTAAGTGGACTTTGTCCTAAAAGACAAAGGGACATATCATTGGTGTGCCTCCACTGGCCTTGGATTAATATACCACTACAGCTCTCTCTCCATAGGCATCACTAATAACTAGAAAAATATAAACAATCAGAAAGATGCTTTGGCATCAGTTCATGTCTGACATTATTCAACAACTGGGGTTAAATCCCAGATATCACCAGGTTGATGACTTTAGTGAGTGAGAGGTACTATTCATTCATGTGTCTTTCCTTCCTTCACCTGTGGAAACCTGTTGGTCAGTAGCTCAATCTCTGATAGCCGTGAAGTGCTGCCAGGGGGCCAATAAATCCCTTGTTACCAACCGGCAACAGGATGCAATTCAGGAAGGGCTGGTAATTAACAGCACAATGGGCAGCAACTTGACTGCATGTGCCGAGAGGATGTGAGCAGGCCTGACCGAAGTGCCGCAACTGCAGAGCCAGATCAAATCTGACCTCCCTCCCTCCATGACTATAGTGCGTTTCCACCACAAGGACCACGGTCTAAATTAAGTTCCAGGGACATTATTTTACTCCCCAAAAAGTTCCTGCTCGGTGGGTAGTACTTTCCAAAAGTACAGGAACTTTGGGGTGGGGTTTGCGGTGCTGAACTTTTCTGATTGGTTGAGTACTCGCAGCATTTTATTTCAGCCACCATTTTTAAAAATCTGCAGCCTCAAACCAGCTTGGTTTTTGTTCATTGTGCTTCGACACAAAGGAGTTACAGAAGACCAGACAGATGGACCAACGACCAAGTCCAGGCCTTATTGAGCATTACTGAGCTCCTCCATGCTTACTGTTGTTGCAGCGTTGCACAAATAACGATGCCTGTCTGTCGTCATTAGGCGTTTTTGGACCTCCCTTCTTATTGTGTTTGCACTGCAAGAAATGGGAACGATCGTAGTTCTTAGAAACCCGTTTTGAGGGACTTTTTTAGCTCCTGCTTCAGAATAGGTACTCTCTCAGCACAAGAGGAACCTTGAGTGACATAAGTGAACGGTTATTGGTCCAGACGTAAGAGTACGTGGATTGAACGGTCACTTTAAAAAAAAAAATGGTCGTATGCAAACATGATGTGTAAAAAAACAGCCATTGATTTTTCATACGTCAGCGGACTAATATGCCTAATCTTCGCGGGTCTTTAGACGGTCGTGGAAACGCAAACAACAACGGGCTGAAGGAACATTTTAGTTCCATGAAAAGTAGTTCCTGGGACTAAAAGTTACGGGTACTTTTGGTGGAAATGCGGCTTTACTGGTAACTTTATTCTTATACAACACAAACATGTAGATAAGCTGAATGTCAGTTTAAGATACCCAAATACCTGAAAATATTGAATATTATCAGAGAGAGACAGAATCATACCTCTTGTTTGAAGGAGATCAATTTCTTTGGTGAGGCAGTCAATGTCGATCTGCAGTAACCTGTTTTTGCATCGCAAGTGCTTCATTTCCTCAATCTGAAAGAGGAGGAGACAGGAAGGTATCAGCCGGTTAGCCATGCACAAAAGGCTGAACGTCCTACTTCTAAGTCAGTGGAGCAGATCTGTGGCTGTGTCAGGAGGAGCTGGCTCGTCTCAGTAAACAACACTGAACCAGGGAGCTACTGAGCTCAGCAACACCAGCCAATTAACCTTCCGCAGCCACTTTCCCCCTCTGTTGACTCAAACTGTAATAGCTGACAAAAACAGCTGTCTCAGCAAAAAGCTAAGAGCGGCACTTCATGGGAAGCCGAAAGGTTTCAACAAACTCACAGCTGCACATCTAACACAAACATGAAGCTGTGCAGAAAATAAGTTTTCTTTCGAACTCTCACAATCACAGTGAACAGAAGAGAAAATGCTAAAACTCTGTCTGTGAAGGAGCTGCAGAATTTGCTGCAGAATGAACTGTGAAGTGAATCTGACATAAATTGTGTGCTCTGTCAGTCTGAAAATATGGAGCAATATCAGCCAAATCATAAACGGACCCTGTAATCAACATAGTTTCAGGGTGTCGGAACACTGATGTGCCATGAGCTGGAACCAGGAATGGCGATGTGACCCAGATCATTTTGTTATGTCTGTTCAGCCTTTTATCTGTCATAACCAGAAAAACATTTTTTTGTAGTTATGAAGAACATCCTGGATGGCTCTTAATCACATACTGTTCTATGTTAACTGCTAATAAACTCATATTGAACTTGGTTTTTAAATTGATTGATCTGCCAGTGAAAGATGTTGGTTAGGGTTCCTTGACATTTTCCCTTTCAAACATCCCAACTTTTCAGCATTCTGGCTGGTGTTAGCTGGGAAATATGACTACTAAACTTCGTTATATCACACTGTAGCTGATGACAGTAAATGTCACAATTTGTAAAATTATAACTGGGCTGCAGGGACAACCAGGGGTCTAGTGTTTAAGACTACTCGTTGCGGACCCTGGTTTGATTCAGTCTGGGGACCTTTGTAGCATTACATACCCCCTATCTCTCCTCTCCCTATCTATTTCCCGTCAGTATTTCAACTGTCACTATTAAAACTTTAAAATCACTGAATTAAGCGTACAGAAGGAATTTGGGAGGCTGAGTTGGATCTCTCCAGCCGTCTCCTGGTCAGGTCGTTCTCCATCTCGTTGACCTCCTCTTTTAGCTTCTCCAGCTTCTTCTTCTTCAGCTCCAGCTCGTGCCACAGCCTCTCCATGCGGGCCTTCTGATGAACCAACAACGCTGGAGAACACACACACACACACACACACACACACACACACACACACACACACACACACACACACAGTACTGTCAGCAACACTGTGCTATATTCATTCTTTCTAGTAAACTTTACTGAACATAATATAGAATGACACATAATCAAAAGAGGGAAAGAAGAAATTGAAAGAATATTATATTGAGAAACTCCCTGTAACTAAAAACTTCTGATTAAAACAGGGAACAAAACAAAAGCTGCTGATAAAAATCCCTTCAAGGAAAATTGCTGTGGATACAGTAGTAACACATTTTCAGATCTCTGCATACACCAGTCAAACTAGTTTTAAGCATAATTCCATGGGCATAAAAACAACTCTGTGTAAGGAGAGACAGGGGAACTACATCAGACTCCTCTCTGCTGCCTATCAGGCTGCGTTTCATTACGAAGGGATCAGACTTATCCCGGTTAGCAGACTGCCGCAGGCAAATTCTGCTGCAGTGTTTAATCGCGAACCTTAACTGTGTGCACATGATCTGCTCAAGTCTCTGCAGCATGTTTCCCATAATTTATTAAAGCTGCCGCAACACCTCCTACACAGACACTCAATGATAAACAACTCTCTCTCTCCTGCTACACACAAACACACACCACTTCACAAGAGTGCTGAGTGTGTCTGTCCCTGGGACTAAAAGATCATACACTTGTTCTCCTGTCTAAACGTCTGCGAGCTAAACTGCTACCTGCTTGCTTAATCTCTCTCAACCCAACCGGTCGAGGCAGATGACCGCTCACCCAGAGCCTGGTTCTGGTTCTGCTCAAGGTTTCTGCCTGTTAAAAGGGAGTTTTTCCTTGCCGCTGTCACTTGTGCTTGCTCTTGTTGGGTCTCTGTAAACATAAGGAGTCGGTCTAGACCTGCTCTTTATGAAAAAGTGCCCTGAGATAACTTTGTTATGATATGGCGCTATATAAATAAAACTAAATTGAAATTGAATTGAATTAATGCAAGTCAAAAGTGAATGTTAATGTGGTATTTCCAATTTGTTATGCTACACTGACAACATATTTTGCACTTGCAGCTTGGTTTGGTAATGTATTGCAGTGCTTTACAGTGATTTTAGTTCAGCTATAATGAAGGTAAATGGGCCTTCATTTTTAATCACGATGGTTAATTGTCTTTGGCTCTTAGATTCACCCTATTATTGTATTTATTATGTGATAATGAGCAGCTGCTTTCCTACAGACTACACCATCCAGATTCATCATTTCACGTGAAATACCATTTAAAGTTAATCTTCCATCTTGGCAAAAACCCATCCTACTATTTTTGGCCATTTCAAGTAAGCTGCACAATAGATGCCAGACATTTCTCTTCTTTACGTAGACATCAACATGAACCCGTCTTACACCCCATTAGACAAACATGCCACTCTCTCGCTGTCAGCTGTCTTTTCCTACAATGGTCAAACTGGAAAACACTGGCAGCTCTTTGGAAAACACTGTCTAATTCCTCTTAAATGATTCACCAAATTAAGTTGAGGTGACAAACAGGCCATGCAAGAATAACACTTTATTTTATATCTGCAACGCCTTGTTTTAATTGTTGTTTTTGAGATTCGGGAATTTGGGGAGGCAACGAGTCACATTGCTATTCAAAGGTTCACTGAATGATCTGGTGCATCTGACTAAATTAATTCTGTTTGAAAAACTTTCATAATTTAGTCAAAAGTGAGCTCACAGTTCTGGCTGTGTGAGGTTACCAACTCACTGAACAAAACAAACCCACAGTGTCCAGCAGGAATGCTTGCAGAACCAAAAGGGTAATGTCTTTTGGCACCAGGTGTTACGTGTTACTTGATTCATCCAGACAGACTAAACTGACAAGTCTCCATTTGCCAATCAGAAATGGGTATTCAGCAAAATGATGTAAGTACAATAATGTTATTCTGCTGCCAAACAGTAACAGCTACAGTTGTGGTGTGAATGGTGACTGGTGATGGTTAACACTAATGTTTAATTAACAGTTAGGTGCTGACAGGTGTGTCTGTATCAGGTACAGCGTTGAACGTTACTCAGTTGGTTTCAATATGCATATTTCCAAGCCAAAGGAGATAAAGTAGGAGGAAACTGTGCTGATGAGGGTCAGCAGCAGAGGCAGCACACCCGGTGTGAAGCCCCTCTTGGTAGTAGTCACCGCAGTGCAGGAGCCACAGTTGGTGACTCGCATGTTATACAGTAAAAAGCCCAAAAAAGGAAACAGCAGTGTGCTCTGACTCACACTACAGAATCCGCCCGTCTCAGGGGTCAGCATTTAGAGTGGAGGACTCACACTACTGTCATCACACCGGCCCTCACTGAGCGAGTCACCTTTGCATTTATCTGCCTCAGGGCAGCGGACATGCAGAGCAGTGATTCTGCACTGACTGAACATTAGTGACAGCAAGTATACACAGTTTGGCTCAAGAATTATATTACACTCAACGTTTTGGAAAGAGACTTAAAATCACACAGAACACTTTATAGTAAAATTACTTTCTTGGCAGGATGCAGTGGAAAAAGCATTTAGACCTGCTGCTGGTAGCAAAAAAACCTGTATAATTCTTCATTGTTAAAATGGGTCTAAAAACTGGTCTTTTCACCTCATCACTGTGCACTCTTTAGCCACTTGACATATGCTAAACAACCAATAAACAGTGGAGCAAACTGCTCTAACAAGACATCAGAGGCCTGATTGATTTGAAATTGAGGATTCACAGAGTAAACTATTTCTGGACATTTGTGTCTGTTTGGTCCAAGCGGTGGGCATTAACTCTTTATCTAAAGTATGTATTCCCAAAGAGCTGATCTGTGAAAATAGCTTCACGAAATTGGCAGACGCCTCGTAGCACTGCTAGCTATAATGTCAAGTGAAAATAATCAAAAGAGGAAACGAACATTGTATTAAAAGTTTAAAAGGGTTTCTAATTACTTATGTATAATATACTATTGAATATGAACTTATGAATATTTAAACTTTTCTAGGAGATGTATTTATTTAGTTTAGTCATTTGTTTCTGTAGGGCATATAGACTGGGATTATGATCAAAGTGATGCTACTCATCAGGCACTGCTACTCATCAGGCACTGCTACTCATCAGGCACTGCTCACCTTGTGTGTACGCTGCATCATCAGAGCCCATGCTGAGTCTGCGAGGCTCACTCGGCCTCTCCCTGTGTGGCGACAGTGGGTCTGAGAGATGGAGGGGGTCTGGCTCCACAAAGTGGTGGTCTGAGGGTAGGCTGAGGAGGTTGTTGGGCTCAAAAGTAGGGGACACCACTCCGGGGGACACAGCTGGGGGCTTATTGGGGGACACCGTGATTTTAAAAGTGTATTTGGTGTTGGGCTGAGTCACCACCACGCGTGGGGAAGAAGCTGTGCCTCCCCCTCCCACAGAGGCACGGGACTTAGGAGGATGGTGGTGGATGTAGGCAGGGCCCATGCTCACTTGGCCCCCCATGTTCCTGGCCCCCGAGGGCCCCTGCAAGGGAGGGTTGGCTGAGATGTAGACTGTGGGAGGGTTCCTACCCCCACTGTCGTCGCTGGAGGCATTGGCAGAAATGTAAAACTTAGGTTGGGAGCGGGAGCCAGCTGAGGCCACAACGGCCTCCTCAGAGAGAGCGGTAGCAGCAGTAGGCGGGCTGGCAGAGATGTAAACAGTGGGCTGGCTGCGGCTCAGACCTGGGCCTCCAATAGAGAGAGGGGTGGTGGGGACAGTAGCCACCCCGGTGGAAGAGGACGAAGAGGAAGGGCAGGAGGAGGAGGTGGAGGAGGACCGGGGCCCACTGCTTGTCCGCAGAACGGCTGTTGTGGTTGTGGAGTTGCTCCTCTGAGGAGATTCAAGTTTGATCTCTATCTGATTCTTCCGTGGGCCAGTGGAGATGTTCTGGATGTTGTACTGGCTGATGGTAGACAAGGAGGTGGGCATGACAGAGGAAGAGGAAGAAGAGCATGAGGAGACACCAGAGGAAGAGGCCTGGCTTCCAATGGGAAGAATGGAGGGCGCCTGGGGATTTGTGGGGGAGCTGATTGGCATGTAGACGTGAGAGGTCTGGTGGCCCTGGGTCTGGTGCTGTGAGGTATGTGAGGAGGAGGCGTGCTGAGGGCCGGACCAGGAGCCGGACAGGGAAGATGGGTGTGAGATTTGGTAGATCTGCTGCTGGGGCTGAGAAGTGGGGCTGTACTGGGCCCTGCCTCCCTGCTGCTGGTTCTGCCGAGTCGTACCGGACTGGCTAACATAGGGCCTGATGTAAATAGAATTACCCTGTGGACTGCTGAGGCCCGACTGTGGCCCGCCGTGTATGTGCAAAGAAGTGGGGGTGTTGCGGCCTGTCTGGATATTGGGGGCTAGCGTCACGGTAATGGGGTTGAAGCGTGGTGTCTGCTGGACACCCATAGTCGTTCCTTTAACACCCAGAGGGTAGAGTCCAAGGTGCCGTGGAGGCTGCGGTTTGCGTGTGGGCTCCATCACACCAAATACATTGAGGCTAGAGGGCACCTGCACTGGGGCTGACTGGGGCTCCTGCTGAAAGAAGTCACTGTTGGGGGCCTGGCCTGTCTGGAGGGGCCCGTCACTCAGGCTGTGGGCCAGCGTCCGGCTGCCGTTCATTCTCAGGCCGTCCCGAACCGGGGCCACTTGCACATTCTGAGACTGCAGGCCCAGGTTCAGCTGGGTCATGTGATTACGGAGCCTGGTGAAGCTGGGGTCGTCAGAAAAGCTGAGGTTTCCTTCTTCACTGTACAGGTAGACCGGACTGACCTGGGACAAGTACTCACAGCAGGCGTCTAAATTGTTGTTGTTCTGAAAGAAAGAGAGAGAGAGAAAATAAACTGATAACATTCATACCATAACATCAAATCACAACATTCTTAACTAGCTTGTTATATTAACTTCTAACAATGACACACAGAGTCTAACTGACATATAATTATGGTTTAGGAAACACAGGACAATCCAGCTTATGGCATTACCCTGGTTCATTTGCTGCACTAGCCAGTGAGACAGTAAGACACGGAGGTACTGACAGTAACATAAAACAGGCTGACATGAAACAAAACACTGCTTAATTAATGTCGAGTTACCTCTAATTTATAATTTCCCCTCAGATCCTTCCTGGCACTTCTCTCCTAGTCTGAGTTTTCATTTCAGTCCTTCAGGTAGTAATGTTTTGGGACTCATTTATTGCTCTGTTAAAACAATGCTTAGCAGTAGAGCCTAGACAGTACTGGATTTTTGAGGCTGTTACCAAACATAAAAAAAATCTGATAATATATCTGCCAATATTTCTGGTTTTTTTTACATAAACACATAACAGTAACTATTTTATATAAAGCATGAAATTTTCTTATTAAAGAATTGTGACCAAGATACATACAAAGTGGGATATTTTACAGTTGAAAAATAACCTATTAACTATGTAACGGAGACACCGTTTAAATCACCGCAAACAAATCTTACATTATATATCGACTGAAATGTGCTGGTACGATATATCTAACCTGACGCGCCAGAAGCACGACTTCTCAAATGGTTTGTTACAGAGAACCATCTGAGAAGTCGCCATTGGAAAGTGTTTGGAAAAGGGCAGGCACTTTCACAAAAATACTTGGCAGGTGACTGGATGAACCATCTGTCTATCACGGGCTAACTTCAACCAATCAGATCAACGAACCATATGACAAAGCCGAAGCCAGTCGGGACAAGAGCGAAAACATCTTTTCCATGGAGAAAAGCCTTCAGTGCCGTTCTTTGGTCGTTCTCCTTTTGATCAGGAGCCGCCATTGTTGTTTTCTAACGATCAGTTACTTCTCACTGTCGTCACAACTAAACCACGCCTGCAGCTGCCAATAGATGTTCATGGGACATGGGTCTGAACCACTGCGGTTCGGCCACAAGAACATAAAGCTTGGCAAGATGGATTCACGCATGATCTCGAAGGTACCGATATCTGCAATAAGCAAATATTGGTCAGACGATTTATCTTTTCTGGTGTCAGAGGTTCGAACTTGCTCACCTGCAGAACACACTGGGAGACAACACCCTCTGGGACTTCAGGGAACTTCTGGCGCAGGTCATGCAAAACCTGAATGTCAATCTGGTGGCTTCCCTGGGCCATTCGTATGTTGCAAAGTCAGGACTGCTCGTTCTGTTCGGCGCACTGGGGCGTCAGTTGTGGCAGCAGACCGCCTTCATCTTGAACATCTGAATTGAAACACAGAAAGAAAGAAAAAAAAGGAACCAATGAGAAAACAAAGTTCTCTCCATATGATTTATGTAAAAACAAAAATACACACAGAATCCATTCTTTCTCTACTCCACACTCAGAAGGGAATCCTCACATAGTCATATGAGCTGGAGAAGTCTGTGTTTTGTTAACATTAAATGAAAAAGAAAGCATGTCCAAGTGGCAGGGAAGGAGCCAATGTGGTCTATTGCAACTCCACTCTACAAGACATCCGTCAGACATTTGAGGTCGTCTTTTTCATTATGCCTGGGAGCTTTCAAAACAAAATTTCAGAGATCCTCAATGAGAATAGATGGCATTAATTTCAGAAGCCCTCCTCCCCACAAAGCCCCTTAATAAAGGAGTAGCAGAAAGAGGAAACCACCTCTGACTGACTACTGAGAAAACCAGCCTTTCCAACTGATCTTAACATCAACATTCACTTATTAAGGACAGAAGGGGGGCGAACAGTAGTCTGGTCTGGAGGCAAATCTCTACATAAAGATCTGTTAAGCTCCAACGTAAGGCAGCTCTGCAGAACAATTGATTCCTGAGAATCGCTGCTTTATTTCTGACACTGCAGCACAAAGACAGAGCTATATACTGTGTTTGCCTCTGAATGTCTAACACACATAAATCACACAGGCACATTCATTTTTTTCATCCCTTAACCCTGAATTAACCATAGAGAAGGCTTTTCCAAAGTGCATAGCAGCATACTTTCTGCAGATAAAGTGGAACTCACTAATAGATGTTGGAGTTAATGTTTAAAAGCAAGACAATGGCAGGGCTGTGTGGACTTGCGTGCAGCATTTTCCTTTGTGCTCCATATTGCCAGTCAAGATACTGAACTGGTGCTGGCTTACGTTGCTACAACAGCTTCTGAACAAAGCAGCGTTAGCCTGCTATTGGGAGAACTGCACACTATAGGATCGGATCTAAATAGGACAAAAGTAGACACATTCAAACTAACTTGATGGATACAAACTATATGCTCACATGAACTCTCCAAACTGCACAGTGCTGCAACAGAACTGGGAAGCACTTACAGCTTTGCCTCAAAGTACAGCCATGAGAAAACATTTCTCCTTCAAGCTCTTCAAAATGCTTAGTTATGGGTTTCTTATTAATTAATCAATCAATCAATCAATCAATCAATCAATCATCACCCATGCCCCCTTCTGCTCTTAATAAAAAGTAACCTATTTTTTGAACTTTATTTAACCAGGATATGTTTGTGCTCTAATGGGACGATTACAAGCATCTTTTTTTGTCACACAAAAGGGGTTACTTGAGTGACTGACGTCCTTTTGCTATGGTCTAGCAGCCCATCTGGTCAGCCCACATTCCCACCAAGCACTCTTTTATCAGCCCACATGCCCCTCTGGTCAGGCAGCTTAATTCATCCCCTTTATAGTCTGGAACAAGGACTTAAGAAACCCAGTGCTAACACGGATTTTCCAACCTGGGTTTAATGCGAGACTATTACATTGCTCGCCTCTAGTCGAAAAAGAGAAGTCAAATAATCATTCTGGTATCAATCATCAGAAAATCAACCTGACAATTACAAGAGATCCTGCTAAATGTTGCAAAATAGTCACTGAACTGCTGTTGAAACCAGGTTATGTGTAAGCTGGCTGAGAAGCCGGTATTTATCCTCTCCAATCACCAAAACCTTCCTCCCTGTGATGATCTGCTACTGGCTGCTCCCACATGCAAAATCTACAACCCTCTGCTTCACGAAGAATGCAGACTGCTGACTGATAATCCTATGCATTATGATGAGAGGTGTTTCTAATATCTTCCTTGAAATTGATTGGATGGACAAAATAATAGAAACACCTCCCAGTACACCTTGCAATACAGTTCAACAGCATCACAACATACAGCCTCCGAAATTACAATAAAGTTAAAAATAATGCCTTTCTAAGAGCTTCAACACAAACTGAACAGTCTAACCTTCATGAAGGTAGAATTTATTGCAGGGCATAGGCTATACTCATACCTGGGAGCTGGCCAAGGCAACCACAGTATTTTACTACTAGCCACCATGCAAATTCACTAGAGCAGCAGCCAAGGCTTTGCTCAAGAAACTTGACTTGCAGTTGTGTCTCATTCACTCCTTGGGCCCAGGTTTTAAAAAGCTAGTCCAGGGATTTGATCTGGCACACCCTCAGGTACAGGTCACTTCTCCAACCGTTACCCTGCTACATTCAGGGACTAGAAACGCAGACAAAAAGTGACGTGGAACAGAACAATCATGAGAACTTGAAAGTGTAAGCGCATGACAGCCATGTCTTGTGTTATCCCACACTTTTCTTCTAACCGCACTCTTTCGAAACACCTTCCTGTGGGAGGTTCAGACATGCCATTCAAAACATTGTGACACATGAAACACACCCTGTTCTGCTCTGTGCTGATCAATGCAGTGCGATGCAGAGTAAAGGAACATGTCTCTTGACAGAAATCTCAAAACAACAGAGAAAGTGAATTCTGAGGACTGAAATAACCCAGAACAGAATTTACAGACTCTTGAACACATTTATTTAATGATGAAGAAAAGTCAAGAGTGTGCTTCAAATCACTCTAGCCTCTTATTTCTGCCAAGAAGACAAAGTATTTAATCGGAGCAGCTCTGCTCCTGTCTTATCTAAGCTATGAGGATGTGTAAAGTCATAAATCAGCTTTGCAGAACATCCGTATGTAGCTGATAACAGAAGGAGGACCTATTTGGCTACTGTCAATATCAGGGCGCCAGCTGCAAGAAGGAGCCTAAACTCAGAGAGAGAGACCCTCGGTGGGCAGCAGGAAGGTAAAGCATGCTTTCCTCAGAGACTGACCATGGTAAAAGCAAGATGTATTTTACATTCTGTGCTACCAAGGTAGATACAATCACTTTTTAAAATAAAGAGAACACTTTAACTTTTGGAAAGTTTTGCAATGATGCCATCAGACTGTGGAATTCATTTTGTGTGTGGCAAAAAATAAGCACAAAACACAGCATGGAGAGCCTCTAAATGCAAACCAGAGAAGAACAGTTTGCCATATCTCAGATTACATGTTTGGAGCAAATCTTACTGCCTCCTCCAGTAAAGCATTTTCAATCTCAAATAAAGTCGACAGAAAATGAAGCCTTTAAAGTATCCAACTTCACACACCACTTTTGGAGCCAAATACATGATCAGTTTACATCTATTCAATTCAATTTTATTTATATAGTGCCATATCATAACAAAGTTATCTCAGGGTACCTGTTTCATTTACAGGCCAAGAGGAACCATCACTACGCAGAGCCAGAGAATGACAGTCCACCATTCGGGCCCAGCTCAGGACAGGAGGCTGGGCAGCTCGACCATTGTGAGAAAGGAAATCCACTACTTGGCGGCTAACCCACTTACAGGTCAACAGTGTGGTTAGATTGTTTCCTGGCTTCAAAAACAAAAAAGGTCCACACCTCTTCACTGTACGTAAATATAGGCCTGCAGCCAGCCGATGTGTGGGGGTGGCTCCTGGGGGGGAGGAGTGTGGTTAGATTGTTTCCTGGCTTCAAAAACAAAAAAGGTCCACACCTCTTCACTGTACGTAAATATAGGCCTGCATCCAGCCGATGTGTGGGGGTGGCTCCTGGGGGGGAGGGGGGGGGGGATCAGTCCCTGCTGTCCCTGGAGGCGCTGGTGGAACAGGGCCTGAGGCAGCACTGCGCTGCCAGCAGAGATAGAGACAAAGCTTCTATTGCTGAGGCTGTTATTCACCGTGCCAAAGCATTGACCCATAGCCCCACACTCACTTCTGGAGGTAGCAGGCCTGCCGGGCTCCATCAATGGGCTCATTCACTCTGCTGGAGTGAATGCACCTAAAAGCGTCCAAATCAATTAAAGCCAAAATAAAATGTGGATAAATAATCAACAGGAGCCTTTGGCAGAAATATCAGGCCTGCACCTCACGCTGTGGCCACCGCGATAGCCCACACAAAACAAGTTGGTGTAAACAAAGAGGCTACACATTACTGAGGGGAAAAAAGACAACCAAATGTCATGGCATTCTCTCCTCAGCATGCAAATACTAGATGCTCTGATCATGATTGTTTGGGACAGTGCTGATCTCTTCAAACCAACGATTTTGCAGAAATGTGTAGTTCAAATATGAAAGACATTTGATACAGTGGACAGAGTAACGATCCCATGTGAACTTCAACCAGAAACATCCTCTGCAGTTTTAAGGAGCAGCCCAGCGGCATTGCATGGAATGTCTCACTGCTGCGTCTTGGTCCAGCAAATTTTAAACAAATAAAGCGACTAATTGGCAGTGGACACTGTTGAGGGCTGCTGGCAGGCACCCCAGTCTTCCAAAGAAGCAACAGACATGTTTGTGTGTGTTTGCTTAGTGCACACAGTGACATATGCACATTCACAAGAATACGGTACTGCAGAGCGGCATGCAAATCCTGGTAGATGCTCAAAGTACTCAAAGGACCGATATCCAATCACGTGCATGAGTCATGATCATGAAATTATTTTCACAACAGGGCACACAGCGGATATCTCCACTTGTTAGAGTCTGGGACGTACATATAAATGAAGGTCTGTTACATTCAAGCCGTTGCCAGACTAGGTCGCACAATGCTGATTCAGCCTATCACCGGCAGGTAAATCTCTCTGTATTTTGCAGTATACCGGAGTTTTTAAATCTGGTGTCTGTGCCGACATTCCCGCGCTGGTGCACCGGTAGTAAAACCAGAGCCATGTAGAGAGAGAGTCACGTCAACAGAAGATCAGAATGCTTGATCGTCATATGATTCACATAGACTTCAGATAGTTCTCTCTACATGGCTCTGGTTTGCCAGAGCCGAGGGGAGCAACCGTAGAGACAGAGTAGGCTACAGCAACTGTGGCGGAAAAACCTAAGAAGCTCCCAGAAAAGTTTCTGATGCTCCAGATAAAAAAGAAACTCTGCGTCCAGAGGAAGGATTACAGTCAAAAAAAAAAAAAAAATGGGAAAACCTTTGGTGTAGCTTTTCCTCATTGGAGAGCACTGAAAGAAGAGCAGGGACTGAGGGCAGCCAGGATGTGGCGTTACTGCTCTTGGACAGTTTGGTCTTTGTAAAATATTTGGAATAGGCTACGTAGCTATTACATTCACTCTACCTAAATAATGGATTGTTGTCTTGGAATTATTGTCTTGGAATTTGAGTGAGCTGCCCTGTAGGCAAACATCATGAGCATGCATCCACAGTGTTGTGTAATTACTCTCACTGCCAAAAGAAGAAGACAAAAGTTCTGCACTCCAGTTTTAAGAGAGTAATGTTGCACCTGAGTGACAAAACAGAGCTGTTAATACGTCCATCCAAAACATCAAATGGTTATGGATGCCTAAGAATGCACTTGTAAAGAAACAAAAGAAAACCAAGCTGATTACATACTGATATATTCAATTTGTTGGAAGGCTGTACTGTAGGCTGCTTTCAGCTGTGCAACTTGCAGCGTGGTGGAAAACAAGCGAACAGCAGAAGAACAGCTACATTTTCTCTCGTGCCATTCCTTCTTTATGCTTCTGTGAACTACTCGCATACACTCGTCGTTCTTAAAGAATGCAACTTGATTCATACTGTTTTGTTTTTTTTCACATTTCATTCTGATTCAATGACTCTGAGGAAGCACAGGCCATACCTTGCCTCCCACAGAGTGTAGGATCGTACAGGCTTGCATGGAAACTTTACCGAGGAGAGTAGTCTTAACAGAAGAGCTTTTCGAGTCATCACAAAAGCTGTGACCCACTGAATCAAAGTGATTTCCCACCATATTAATGTCTCAAGTCCAACTAAAATAAACTTTAAGATAAACTGCAACTATGTCATCAATGGAAACTTGAAACAGTTGTGCATCTTCAACAAGACTGTCTTAAAACATCCTGAAACTTCATCTTGAAAGTCAAGCTGAGAGGGTAAATCTTGAATCCTATTGCCAGTTCATGTGCTCAGAATGAAACATTCATCACATTACTGAGATAAATATGCTTTAGACAATAATATTTTCCTTAATCATTTTGAATTAACCATACTAATGACAACACTAGTAGACAACAGATTTACTGTAAGTATGTTAGGACATGAGCCAGTTCTTTTGTTCCAGGCAATGTCTCCAGAACAGAAACAAACCACACTTTATGTGCAGAACCCAAATTGCACTCAACTGTGCCATGAAGCCTGGGCCTCACAGCGCACACAGAGCTGGGATCAGCTCTGCAAGGCCTGCTCGACTTTTAGTTGCCCACTTTTGAAAACAGGGGTATGAGAGTGTTTGTGTGTGTGTGTGCGTGCGTGCGTGGGGGAATGTGTGTGCAGGAAATCAAAAATTCTTCAGCACCGCAGCCTGCAGCTGGTGGTTTATTAGAAGCAGGCAAGGGCACCAGCTCCCCAGGTCGACCAACCCCTCCCAAAGCCCTGTGGGAAACTGGGAGGTCTTATAAACATGGAGGAGCGCCTCTCCTCCTCTGTGCACTCAATGGACTGCCACCTTTTGCCACCTTTTTGTTTTGCCCTGTAAACACTGTAAATAATGGTTGAAAAAGCTGCCTGGCCAGTTATGTCTATCTTGGCTGTGTGAGGAAGGAAGAGGAGGAAAGGGGGGTATTTAAGCGGTAAGTAGGTGAAGCTGTCGGGCGGGCGCTTGCTGCAGCTTGCTTTTCTGTGTTTGGGCTCAGACACTAGTTGACTCCGACCTCCCTCCTACTTTTTTTGCCCGCCCCTTCTTCACCACATTTCTGTGAGCAACAAAATGCTGCCTGAGCTCATCTGGCTGCTTACAGTGGCGATGTTTGTGTTCCATCGCAGAGCCTGACAGCTGACTTCACCTGCAGTCACCTCGACCACCTACAATCCTCTCAGGCCTTTCATCAATTACCAGGCCTGGTCAAAGGTACAACTGAGGCAATGCTGTTGGCCGAGAACAGCGGTTCCCAACCTGGGGGTCGGGATCCCTTAAGGGGCGGCACAATAAAGACGCAAGATAATTAACAATATAGCAATTAAGAAAGGAAAAGAAAACATGTTTTTGCTACAGACATATTCCTTTTAGTGTGACACATTGGATAGTTTTAATTCTTCAGGCTTCTGCTAATGAACTGAAACAGACATCTGCCAGGGGTTTATAATAAACTATTTGCTGCCAAAAATTATGCCTGAAACAATTGTTAACATTTTAGAAAAATACGCAATTTCACCTTTTTTCATTTTGTTACTAGAATCAAAGATTTCTTTAACACTTGCTCCCTTGCCTAATGTACATAGACTAATTCTTTTCATTGTGGTCTGCATTTCCTCTTGTTGGTGGCCTAACACCTGCTACAAGTCGCCACGTGGGAGTAAAAGTCATTTGAAATGAATGACAGACAAGGTAAATGTAGCCCAATTAGTTCTCACCGTAATCAAATACACTTTGGTTTACATTCTGTGTTTCTCACCAAAACACATGGTGCAAGTATCACACAGTCTTAAAAAGATGTTGAATGCATTTCCTACTTCATATAACATTTGGAAAGTCTGTTTTGTATGTTATGAAACATTATCTAGCTTGCTGTCTTCTTTATTGCTGCATTATTATTACCAACTTTTGCTGTGCATTACTGCATAGTAACCACCTCACTATAAACTGGCCTGCAGGAAACATGTTGCTGTTTTACATAAAACAGCTTTTTTAACACTAGACCGTGGGGAAAAGTTGAATCAGACACTTGTAGAGACTGTATATCATGAGTCATATTTCCAAAAAGATGCACATCACATGTCAGTCTGTCTTTCTGATTTTTATTTCAGCAGCACTGTTGATATACTGCATATAAAAGTGGTAAATAAAATATTTATATATATTATTATTTTTCATTAATATATAATAAGGGGCACCTCTGTAGCTCACCTGGTAGAGCGCGTACCACGTATCAAGGTGAATGCCTTCACTGCATGTCATGCCCCTCTCTCTCCCCCGCCTTTCCTGTCTCTCTCTACTTTGACTATCAAGAAAATAAAGTAGAAATGCCGAAAACATCATCTTTAAAAAATATTAAATAAATCAAATGATATATAATAAAATACTATAAATTTGGGAATATAAACATCGTAAATCAATTTTTTTATCCCACCGCTACTTCCCAACACTGGAGAGAGCATAAGAAAATGCTTCCAGACAGTAAATGATAAAAACTGAGGTTAGTCTAGCCACTCCCGGAGAGGAGTTTTCTCTTTCTTCTTCTTATGGACTCATGACGTACTACTATGAACCATCTTCCAACTCCACGTCCACATGTGGAAACAGACGACCAGAAGGTCAACTATCCATAACCACAGAACCGAGCTGATCTTCACAGAGCTGTGTCTTCTTTGGGGTATGAAAGAGACGTAGAGTTACAGCACACACGGATTAGGTAAACACACTGCTGTAAAAATGCAAATCAACAACAAGACACGTCTGGTCTACATTAGTGGAGTTACTGACTGAAAATTCAACACTATACACCATAAAAGTGATTCCTGAGCATCTCTGCCAGACTGATCGTAAATAAAACGTTGCTCAGTGTCAGCGGGTGGTTTCTACTGGCTAAGGCAAGGAGGCAGGGCTGCATGTCAGTGGATAGGATATGATAATGATAAGCTCTACTACTTGGCTACATATTTGAATAAATCATCTCATCAAATAATCATCTCATCATTTTTATAATAAAATTATATACTGCACCTTTCTGAAGTAATAAACACCCTTAGTTTATCATGTTTTACATCATTAAATCAAGGTGGACGTCGTAATTAGGAGCATTCACTCCCATTACTGTGACACATCGACATTCTCACTAGTGCAGCTACTCTAATGGTGTGTTCCCACCAAAAGTGAATTGAACTTTTCTCGCGGTGAGATTACATACAAAGTCAATACAAAGACACGAATTCGCGCCAAGCGATGCAAATATATAGTACAACTCGCGCGATAAATCTGCATGTCGCAAAAGCCTATCAGCGTTTGACTCTGCTCCCGACATCCTGACGTTGAATCAGAAAAGGAGGAGAAAATAGCCGCCTCTAGGCGTCCAGAGCTCTATGATACTACTTCATTTTTATACAGAGACCGGACAAAAAGAGATTGCTTAGAGAAAAGTAAGTGAGGAAGTTGGACTACCTGGTAAGTTTTGAAAATATGTGTTACTTGATTGCAGCTATCGGTTGTACTTTACTATGAACCAAGTCACTAGCCCTGATCGATCCAAACTCCATTCAGAAAACAACCATTTTAAAAGTTATTTGCTTGTCGTCTTGTGGACAGACCTGACAAAGCATGAATTCAGACTTTACAAATCGGCATCGTGACGATACTGTATGACTACATCATGATGTAGTTATATTTGCATTACTCACGTGAGTAACGCGAATAAACACTAATGATCCCGTGGTTAAACTTGAGCGAGTAAAGTGAGGCGAATATTCGCTTCGCTTTTAGTGGGAACACACCATAACTGTTTTTAGAAGTTGAATCAAGAGCATCAATGTGTAATCAGTGTGTCAAAGTGTCAAAAGGAAAAGATTTGAGACATTTATGATCATATAATTTATGACTAAGACTTTCTTTGTTTAACACACAATTTATATGAATCAAATTATATCAACTTATTCCCCGATTCTAGTTTAGTCTAGCATTACAAACAGAGAACAGTTTCATATTGAGGATTTGAAACTCTGCAGTCCTTTGTTTTTTGTCCATCTATCCTTCCTATAACCAACAAGTGACCTCTTAATTTCAGTCAAACTACGTGTTTCAATACGGCTGAAAGAAACTAAAACACCAACTACGTTTGCATGCACATTCATTTTCCACTAGTAGTCCGAATATGACAATATTGCGAATTTGATACAGGTTATTGTTTTGGATATGCGCAAATATCACAGCGCTGACCTTTTCAAGAAGGTGGTTGAACTAATGAAAGAGGGAGGCTGAGATCGCACGTTTAAACAAGGCTAGATGTAAACAGGATTATTAGTGGAATATTCATTTTCATTAGCCATGTAAACAGCCTAGTATGAATATTGTCTTTTTGGGAATAAGGGCAAAAAACAGAATATTTAGTGCATGTAAACGTAGTCATTGACTGTAATACACAGTGTTATTTGGTTAACAGAGCACTCTGCATTCCTTCAGAATTGAAAAGGTTAAGGTGAAACATGACAGCAGGAAGACTACTCCATAGTTGATCACAGCAGGAGGCTCATTTTCTACCAAAGTGGTGCCAGTGAAGCCACAAAGCTGAGTGACACAGCCAACAGATGCCCTATTGAGAAAGATCAGAAGTAAATCTATAGCAGCAAAAAACTGTTCATGCCAGTTTCATGCCTGTTCAACTCTTCATTCGTATTTCTATGCATTCATTGTAGAGAAAATGATCAGTTCTAATTTCACCAAGAGGATTTCTTTGAGGGCTTCCTGAAATCTGCTGTAGAATGGGCTCAAATGACATGTTCTCTCCAAACTAGTTTGTTTGCAAATACAAACCATGGCTATAATAACGTCTGTAAATATGAACTGGCTCATTCTTTGGAAAAGAAAATGGTTCCAGAGGATGAGACAGAGAGTCGATAGAAAGAAAAAAGAACCAATCTGAGTACGGGCCACATGGGGAAAACTGTAAAAGGAGCAACAAAGCATCCTTACAAATTTCTGTCAAACAAAACCATCACACAAACATCACGACCACAAAGTCCTTCACAGCCGGACTCAGCTCCAAACATGCCCAAAGCACCTTGATTGTGTGTCAAAACGAGAGCCAGCCATCTACATGGCTTGCTGGGAGTTCTGAGTACTGTTGGCTGCAGACTATATCCTAATGGTGACTGATTGTAAGCACACTGATTATTTGGTTAAATATTCTTTATTTTATTTCATTAAGTTTTATTTTCACTAATATTATTTCTTTATCTCTCCATGCATAGACGTATTTACCTATGTACATTTACTTGTCCGGACGTGGGCACTGAAACTTATAAACTGAACTATTAATCCATGTATGCCCTGATAATTTCAATAAACTAATAAACTGAAAAAAACAAAAAATACTGTGGGCCAACAGTCTCACAAATCTGGTGTTTTACAACTGAAGTGTTGAAAACAGTGTTGTTACTATAAAGCGGATATAATAAACTATTGTTTGTTTTTAATCAAGACATAATCAGGTTTTACATTCTTGATCACAATATCTTTAAAAAGGTACTAATTAATCCAAAAGGTGCAGCCATTTACTGAGAGGTCGTGCAGCGGTCCTCCACCTCTGTGCAACAGTTGTTTCTGAGGACCCTCCTCCCTGCTTTACTTTCCTCAGGCATTATATGTCAGGACCACAGCCTGAGCTTAAAATAGAAGCCTCAGCAACATGAAAAGCCTTATCCTAAACCACTAATCTTTTTGTTTGGTTTCTTCCAAGAAAATCTGAATTAAAAAAAAGAGGGTGTGAGCAATCTACAAAGCAAAAATGAATAAGTGAAGAGAAAGAACAAGCGGGTAGCAACGGCGGTCTCAGCAGGGCACTGTGCAGTGTTTTTCCTTACATTGTGGAAACATTCACTGCCAGCTGACAAGCCCCAACACAGACTCTCATTGAGCAGGTATAGTATAATCTATAAGCTAAACTTTCCACACCAACTTTCAGGAAAGATAGGTTACATGATAGAGGTTACTTTTCCAGCCATAAAACATTCAGCAAAACAGCAGCGTCCAAACCATGTGAGCGTGTACATTATTTTCACACCTTATTGGGAGAGCGAGCTGGAAGGAGGCAAATGCTTTACAAACTGTTGGCATTCACTGCAAGTAGTGCAGTAGTCTTTCAAATACTACCGCCAGCCAAGAGGAGGGGTGAGGTTTTACCCAACCAACACAAGTCAAGACAATGAATGAACAAACAGCAATGCAAACCTTTCAAAACAGGTATATAAAGCAGCACTTTATATCACAGGCTAGCACAAAGTCAGCACAGTACAGCAGCAGGGCTCTGGCCTGACCAAACACTCAATGACTATTGGCTTTCCACTCCGTATATTGTTACTTGTTATTCCCATCACTGCACGTCTTGGTGGATCCTGCTGTATTTGGACAGCCGCCGAGACAAATTTTTGTTTCGTCCAGAGAAAACTCTTCACATGTTCCTCCAAAACAACAAGGTGTGGAGCAGCAAATAGTGGAGAACACTGGACGCAGGATGCAGATGAGACAGATTTTGTTGGCAAGCACCAGGAAGGGGTGACAAGACAGATAAAAGGCATTTTCCTGTGTCCTCAAGTCACATAAAGGCCCTGCTCTTCCTATTGGGAAAATTACCCAAATGAAAATGTCACAGTTCACAACTGTTTTTTTTTGTTTTTTGTTTTTTTAATATGAAAAGTCATGGTTTGTACTTTTGTGTATTTACAAAAATACTATTGGTTCCTGAACAACAGACACAATGATGATTAAAAAAAAAGAGACTAAATGAGAAGAAAATTCATTATAGAGTTAGAGAAATCTACAATTAGTTGCAGCCTACCCTGAAAATTCTTTTCTTAATTAATAAATTAGTCATTTGGACTATTTTAACGGCTGAAAATAGTGAACAATGTCTATCACAGTTTCCTAGAGCATAAGGTGACGTCTTTAAATGTCTTGTTTCGTCTCACCAACAGTCTAAAACATATATATACATTTCAGTGATATAAAACAGAGAAAGGTTTGGTGTTTTTGCTTGATTAAAGACTTAAATGATGAACCGTTTATGGGAATGATTAGTGTCACACTATTCAGACCTAAATCTAAATCTACTGCTGACACTGAGATTACTGGTAGAGATTTTATTATGTAATCCTAGATACATTCCCACATTTCAAAACTGAATACATTAATAATGAGCAGGTATACACTTAAAACAAGAAAGCTTTAAATGGAAAAAAAAAACAAAAAACTTACCAGACATTAAGGCAACCGTTGGTTAATTTAGGTTATGGTTTGTGTGTTTGTTGACTTTTGCCACAGGTTTTGGCAGGTAGCCATGCATCACTGGAAGGACTAACCACTGCCTTAATGTGTTTGTCCAAAGCTCCCATTTACCAGCTGTCATCAGTAGTAATCATAAAGCCACTCCATTCTGCTCCTGAGTCACAAACACAGAGGATGAATACAGGAGCATGCTCACTGCAAACTTTTCAATCAGGTGCAAATGACTACTCTGTTGGCAAAAGTTTAACAGCCAGTAAAACGTAATTAAGAAATGACTTGAAGTGGCCCACTTGTATTTACAACTTGAAGGAACATTCATGTTCAACTTCTACAATGTAACTTGTATTTCTAGTATTTCCAATGGGGTGTGAAAGCAGGAGAATTCTGTTAAAATGGTGGTTTAACAGCTAAATTCAACAAGTCCTCCAACCTAAACGATAGAATGGGCGTACCGGACATTTGTTGTCATGGTAACAATGATAAACATGTGATTAACGTTGTGAAACGGTCGCAGTTGGGTTAGGTTTAGGAAAAGATCATGGTTTGGGTTAAAATAAGCACTTTAGTTACGTAAGTTAAGTTACTTTAGTAAGTTACGTTAATAAGTCAACGTTGACTTTTGGTTTCACACAGGACACGGAAAGCGGCCTTCCTGGGTGAAAGTCAGTCCTGTGTTGTTTGAGCCATCCATCCAACCCGACCTCCTCCCTACATGGACTTTGTCGCTCTTTATACTACCTCACCTGGCTTCTGCCTTTGTGCCCGTCATAATTACTACAGCCAGGTCGCCGCCTAACAATAAGCGTAAATATGGCTGGTGCACCAGGCAGCGAGGCCTGTGGTAAAGGTACTGCTTTCACTGATCACAGTAGCAGCAACAGCAGAGCTCTGTGTGGAGGAGCTCCTGAGTCTATCCACAACAACGAGTCATACAGTGACTCATGGACATGTGGCAGAGTGAACCTGCTGGCTGCTACTAAAAACAACCAAATACCAGCTGAGCTGTAAAGTGGAAGAGAGCCTTGTACAAGCAGCCCATAAACTACATTTACCAGGTACAAAACACTCAAAGCCTGTTACTGAACTGGGAGACTGACCACTGCCATGCCCAGAACACAACAACTGCTCATTTGTCATGTCACAAACAGACAGCAATGAATTGAAGGAAACCCAAGTCATGTGAAAACTGATCTGGTACCAGTGAGGGTTGGGAGGACTTAGACTGCAACGGGGTGATGGTGGGCTAAAAAAGGGTTCAGAAACAGTTGGTTCTGATCGATTTTCCGCCAGGAGTTTTAAAGGCTGCCCGGTTTTACTGGCCAGCTGCATGGCAGCAGATTCCTCCACTACATGATTCACTATTACAGATTATTTGTCAGTTTAAGAGCCACGGTTATAACCTCTCACACTATTTCTGCTGCAGGCCGGCTGCCTCATTAAGGGCTGCTTAAGCTTGGGAATTCAATGGGTTATCTAGCTCAAACCCATACAAATCAGGATGTGACAGAAGTAATCAGGTGAAGCTTTATCACTGTACTAAGTATTATAGATATGTACATCAGCAATTATGTATTCATAATCGTCTGGAGGTTGACTAATACCTGGTTTGTAGTCTGGTTCCATAACAGCCTTCTATGCCCTGTCCTTGAGATAACAAAGCTGCATACAAAAAGCCATAAATACCAGACATGACTTCCATGTCAATCCCATTCCACAGCCCCACCTCTCGCGCACGCACACACACGCACACACACACCTCTTTCTCAGTGGTGCAACAATGCAGACACACAAACAGAGCATGCCATCTACCTCAAATATCACACCCAATATTTCCTGCAAAACAAAACAGGTTTTTAGACGTTGAAATTGCACAGGATACATATTTGAATTCTTTTTTTTGAAACCTGTATTCATCTGCAAAACATTAGCTGTGTTTACGTGGACCCTATTATTCCACTAATAAATGGAATAAGGCCTCATGTAACCACCTCAATCAGAGGAGACTGGCCCAATCCGGTCTGATCGGAAGGCATTTTCAATCGGTTGAGGGGGGGGGGTGTAAACCTTTGATAATCCATTCAATAGGGAAATATTAGCACCTAATAACCATGGAAACCTTAATCCACGTGGGGGAAACATTAGTTGACATGAACGTGTTTCTAGGAGCGACAGAAACATGGCGGCAGCAAAACTAAACTGCACTGTGGCTGATCTTAAAAGATTAAAAGATTTAAGGATTGTTGAACACCACGATGGCCGAAAGGCTCAAAACAACGAACCGAAAAGATGAACGAAGCCAAAGAAAGGGCTCTAGGATATTGTGATGGGAATTCCTCACGGTTTACTAATGTTATATAGACCAAATGCTAAGTTGATTAATCGAAGAGTCATATACTTCCTATTAATCAACTGATTCTTTCATTGCTTAATCACTTTTGCTGTGGTTTAGAAGGTACAATCTTCATTTCCATTACATGCCCTGAATTTGTAATTGCATTATTTCACAGTACATTTAGAGCTTTCTACTGTACTGCTGTTTCTAGTGCCTTGCTCAAAAGCACCTCCCCTTCAGCTACTGAGGAAGGGGAAAGCATTTCTCATCCACTTACCCCCCCAGACTCAGACCCAGACCCGGCCTGGGATTCAAACTGGTGACCTTCCGGCCCACTGTAGCTTGAGCTTGGGTGGCAGCACTGCCTCTCAACACTCACTGCGAGGCAATTGAAATCAATGAGACTGCTTGCACTCAGGCGCTTAGCGATGACATGCCAAGTATATGCACTGGCCAAATCTTCACCCTTTATTGCCTTAGGAAATGCACTTACTGTATGTCATCGTGCTCTTTGAAGCACACAGACTGCGGGACATTAGCAGCACTTCTGTCTTTGGTCAGCTCATTCCATCAGTTCACTCCACCGCTCGTGGCCTTATTGGCTCCTTACACACAGGAAAAACAGGCCTCTATGAAGACTTCTAACCACACCTCCAACAAGTCCTTATTCCAGAGGCTGTATTCAATTTTCGGTGAGGCTAAAACAGGGCAATATATACTTATATATATACACACACACATATATATATATATATATATAT
>LKNJ01002994.1:94906-119680 GCA_002120245.1 Maccullochella peelii | reverse complement strand
GTTCATGTCTAAATAGTTTGAGTTAATAAACTTAAATGGTTCAAGGCAATCGGTTTCCTCAAACGATTTGAGTTGAACTAACTCATCGGGTTTTACAGTGTGCTGTTGGTTTGAGTGTCCAGCATGCACTGGGGCAGCAGTGCTGGTGTGTGCTATTGGCATCAAATGATGCAACATTATATGATGCAACATTATATGATAATGATTTCTGTGCATGTCATCATCAGTCTGTTGGTGAGAATCTGTTTCAGAATGATGCTAACGCTCATTACACTTTAAATTTGAAGGTTTTAAAAAAATCTAATCAAACATTTAAAACTACAAAATCGTCCGTCATGTTCCCTGAGCTGCTGCGCGATTTCAAAGTTCAGTGAAGCAAATTAAAAAAGTTTTGAGCGTTCATTAGCGTCATGTACCCTTCTGCTTGCTGCGTCTGATGAATAGAATCAGAGAACAGGGTGTTAATTATGTCGGAGTTAATTTGATGAACTTAAATATGGTAAACAGCTCTTTTCCATCGCCTCTCATATGTCTGCATTAATAATTACAAAAACCTCTCCTTTCTCTCCTGCTCACTCTCCCTTTATTTCTCTCTCAGTACAAAAAGGATTTTTGCCATGCAATTAACAAACAACTTTCCTTCAGCGTGATGAGTCGGGGTTGTTTGCATAAAGTGAAAAATAAATTCAATAAGGAAAGAAATAGATCTTCTTCTGTTTTCATAATTTTCCTCTGTCTTTTCTTCATGTTAATTGAATTCTCAAGACTGAGATTTCAGCCAACCTTCCTTCCAAAACTAACAAAGTAAGTTGCTCTCCTGTTTTCTTCCTTCTATCATCCCTTTTTTCTTTTCCTCTCATCTTCCTTCCCTTCATCCTTCTTTTCCTTTATTCTACTCAATAGGTCGGCTTCCATTCAACTTAAAATGAGTGTAACAGTTATTCCTTCCTTCTGCACATTTTTTGGCCCTGCAATACCTCTACATCACTTGGGCCAGTAATAGTCCAACAGTCACATGTGAATAGTCCTGCTCCTACCTTTCACTGCGATATCTGTTTAAATATTCAGCTTTTTGTTGGAGAAAAATGTACAGCGTAACTCTTCCCAATTTACAGCGTCATTTATTCTACTGACGGTATACCAGTACAGTACGTACTGATACATACATGTAGGTACAAGGAAACAAGATGAGAACGGGTACCCATTCTGTTATTACGGGGTACAGTGTGAACTACTGAGCAACAATCTACAGTTTGGGAGGAATTTAAAAAATGACACTGTAAATCGGGAAGAATTATGCTGTGCGTTGCGGGCTGTAGAGTTACCAAAAATTACATTGACAGTTTGTGGGGATTTACATAAAATGCAAAAAATACTAACTAACTGAGAATCTCATAGAGATTACTAGCAATCATGATGCTAGTAATAGCCACCTTTGAACCTTAAATTATAGAATAGAGATTGTCTTTACCCTGGATTCTTAGATGGTTCTTTATGTATGGCACCCATGTTTTTGCATCTTCTCCTATATATTTCATCCAATCTTCACCAAACCTGATACAGACCATAATTCTCAACCGTTTCTGTCTGACATACCCCCACAGCCCTTAACTATTTTGACCATTTATCTATTTCTTTTAGCTAACTGTTCCAACATTTCTTTGCTCACTGGCTAACTAGTTTGTAATTGCAAATTCTCAATTTATTTGAAAAAATTTAATTGGCTGAGAATTTGCAATTACAAACAAATTCCAGTGACAAGTGCACATAAAGACACCTTGTACAATGCTGTAACATAATTTGCATGTTCATGATTTACAAAAGTTTGAGAGCAGCCAGGGAACACTGCAGTTGCACTTTTAGCATTCAACTTTGAATCAAAGTCTTGCTGTAATTTACCTGTTCAAGAATGATCTGCTTATGTTAAGCAGCATTATCAATCTTGTCCACATGTACCCAGCAGCTAGCAATCACATACAACACATTTCCTTCAGGATGCACATTTTATCTATATGTCTCTGGGAGTCCGGAACAAAACATGGTGATTTCAAGGTGTGAGGAAAAAATATCATAAATAACACATTCAAATGAAATAGAGATATCAGGAAGACCAAAGATAAATTAAACATAACTAGATACTCAGATGGTTGTGAAGATTATTGGAGATGATTTGAAGATAATTTGATAAATGATGATCACTTATATAGCACTTTTCAACCTTAATGGTTCCCGAAGCGCTTTTACAGATTGGTCTCATTCACTCATTCACACACACATTTACACACCGATGGTGACGGAGCTGCCATGCATGGTGCTGGCCTCCATTGGGAGCAACTTAGGGTTCAGTGTCTTGCCCAAGGACACTTTGACATGTGGACAGGAGGAGACGGGGATCAAACCGCCAACCCTGGGATTAATGGACGACTCGCTCTACCTCCTCATGCACAGCCTTTAAGACTTAAAAACACACTAGTAGAAAAAAAGCCTACCTTGATCATTGGCCATCTTGTCTGGATGTTCCACTGAAAGAGTAACAGAGAGAGTGTCAGCAAACTGATAAAATATAAAACCAAGGAATACATTTACAGAGGTCTTAATCTTCACAAACACACACACACACACACACACACTGACAGACCTTTGGCAGTCCTGAAGTGGACGGGCTCAGACAGCGGGCCAACTCCTTTGGCGTTCTTGGCCTGAATCCTGAAGTAATAAACCGTGTCAAGATTCAAATCCACGACCTGATGGGTCAGCCGATCACCGCTGATCGCCTCCATCACCCAATCATCTATCGGCATGTTCTTATCCAGCGTGTAGTACAGGATGTAACCTGTCAGACAACAATTTATAAGATTATAAGGGTAATCCAGAGTGCAGTACAGATCTTCAGACAGAAAGATACTAAATGTAAACAGTTAACATTATCATGTTTTTATGCAGTTTGTAATAAAAATGTTAAATGTGTCAGGGAATAACATTAATACAACTCAGGATATCCATATTGATTTAACATGTTGAATTTAGGACCAAAGACACCTCACATTTCCATTGTAGAATATGCCCCGAGAAAGCATGAAGACTAATATTTGAACATATTCGTGAAAGTTTCATGACAGGATGAGAACAGACTGGTGTGAGACATACAATTTCAGAAAACATTTTTAGAGAATTAGACAAAAAAATATAGAAGTATAAGATTTAAAAATATCTGATCTGTGTGTGTGTGTGTGTGTGTGTGTGTGTGTTGTGCTGTTATCCCTGCAGGGAGTGTTTCATTCGTCCTCCAGGACGCTGCAGGAGCAGCAGAGCTCGTTAAAACAGACAGGTTTACAGCCGGGTCGATCGCCCAGAGGGAGAGAGAGAGAACAATAGAAGAAAGTGTGTGTGTCTGTGTGTGTGTGTTTGGATACACAGAGGGACAACTGAATACTCGTACTCTTGAACAGTGTCTTGATATTGTAAGAAAATAATATTTGGTCTATTTTCAGACATTTTAAAGACTAAATGATTCATGTCATTAATAATAATAAGCAGGTTAACTGATATTCAAAATAAATATTACCTCGGATAAATATTGTGTGTGTACACTTACCTCGGATGAGTATTCTGTGTGTGTACTATTACCTCGGATGAATATTCTGTGTGTACTGTAATTTAACAGTGAGTGTGTACCTTGGATGAGGGTACACCTGTTGTGATTGGTGTGTTTGTGCGAACTCTCACCTGTGATTCGTCCGTTAGCCTCCATCGGCGGTTGCCAGCTAATTAAAATGGCACGGGGTCGTCCCTCGCGACTGATCACTGTCAAATCTTTGGGGGCGGAGCTAGGAGCTGTCAATTAAGGATGTACAGGAAGAAGAGGAGAAAAAAAGCAGTATCAGCACTGGTAGGATGAGATCATGGTGATGAAGGTTACAGTGTTCGCAAGTAAACCAGCAGATGATTACTGATGCTTTTTTCAGATCATCTGAAATCAAAGGTGAATTGATTAGATGTTTAATTAGCAACCAGGGCTACCTGCTCCTTTAAATGCTAAAATACAACTATGTGATTAAAGGAAATGCAGTTGTTTGCTTTTTTGCTCAGACTAGATGAGAAGATCGATATCAAAATCATGTCTGTCCATCAAGTATGACCCTATAGTGAGGAGACTGATACTGCTCGATATAAAGAAACAGCTAACCTCCAAAGTTAACACTAATGCTGTGTCTCAAATTGCGTACTTCCATAATTACACTTACTTACATAAGTGCGTTCACACCGACAAGTATGGCAAAGTGCTGTGCACTATTAGTACCCGGATGGTGTACTCATAACGGTCAGGAAGTTGAGTGTGGAACGATGCACACTACTCACCCTCACTGGTCGCCATCTTGGCTACGTAGCGGAAGGGGAGGCACAAGCAACGTATGAAAATGGCAGCTGCGGTTACGATTAAAAGCACGTTAATTTTTATTCATTTTTTTATCAAATTAAATTGAAGTCAAGTAAACAAACAAGCCAGCAGACATTTTGGCGTGTGGCAGTCACGGTAAAATGATGGCGATGGTGCTCCACCTGGTTGCACTCCGCCATTAAAAAGAAGAAGAAGAAGAAGAGGTCAAATGCTGCGATCGTAATTTCCGGTAAGTGCAGAAAAGCCGTATTCGATTTGAGACAACACTACCCTGTTGAAATTCACGCACTACACTGTGTACATAGTGTACGCAGTGTACTGCATGTAAGTGTACTAACGGAAGTACGCGATTTGAGACACAGCATAAGAGTATTCAGCCAATCTAAAGATTCTAAGAGGCTGTACTTAGCATGCTGACGTTATCATTTAGCTTAAAGTACAGCTGTGCCTAACATACCCACACTGACAATGCAAACATGCTGAAGTTTAGCAGGTTCACCATGTATTTTAACGTGTTAGCATGTTAACATTTGCTAATTAGCACTAAACATAAAGTACAGCTGATGATGATGGGAATACATTTTGAAGGTATTTGGCAAAGTATTGGACAAATTTAAAACATGGCCTTATGATGGAGCTAGATGAAAAGTCAGAGGATCACAAAAGTTATTGCATCCTGAGGGGAACATGAATGTCTCTATCAAGTTTCATGATCCAATTCAGTGGTTGTTGAGATATTTCAGCCTGGCCCAAAGTGGTGGACCGACCGACCAACATCGCCATCCTCTAGCATGGCTGAAAGTCAACAGCAGCTCTACAGCTCACTATCTAACCTGTTTAATCTCATTTGTTTAATCTGTACACAAACAGAAATATCATGGTTTTACAGGGACTATTTCTTGGCCGGGCGCAGTGAACCTATAGTAACCAAACCTGCAATTCATTGGCTAATAAGCCTACCTGAAATAATTAGTTAATAGTAACAATACCTGAAGCTCAGCTAACAACATCCTAAATTCATTAGTTAATAGTAACTATCTCTGAAGGCAAATGTTTAATGTTCAGACTTTTTAGCTTCAGTTTAGATAGATGTCCTTCAGATTCATACTGTAAGTTACTTGTAACTTACAGTATGAGCTTGTAAAGTTACCTCCCCAGGTGAGTTGTGTTTATAGAGTGCATGGTTTTCTTTCTCAGTCAGACACTCTTGTGTGTCTCTCTCCTCCCAAACAGTTTTTTACAGTTTTCTATATGGTCAGTGAAGCCTTCATATCCTTGCTAATAGTGTGGCAAACCAGGGGGCACAGGCAGGCCAATCCAGCACAGGAGGCGGGTCCCCCAAGGGGAGGTAATAGGGGGAGTGTTTTACCCGGTGCAGGTACTGCAGCCGCTGGGCACGTGGAATTGGTCACACCTGCAAGACATCAGGTAATCAGGGGAGGCAGCTACTCACCAAGCTGCCAGACAACATAAGAAGCGAGGAGGGACACACTGCTGAGGTTTTTCACCCAGAGTGTGGAAAGAAGAGTATTGGCCCAAGGGGGAAAAAACCAACCTGATCTTCCTTACTGGCAGGGGACCAGAGGAGTCCCAACAAGGGTAAACACAAAGACTCACCGCTCACCGCTCTCTCTGCCCCACAGGACAGTGGGACAAACCCGCATTGAAAAAGACCCCGGGTGGGGTTAAAGTTTTGACCCCCTCCCCTCTCCCCTGAATTCTTTATTAAAAGACACTTTGTTTATGTCAACTGTCTTTGAGTCGCCTATTTTATTGTGAATCTTACCTCTAAACCCCCTGGGTTCCCACAATAGTAACAACACAACTGAACTGTAGGTGTATGGTACCTGAAGTTCCTGAGCTGACAATAATCTAACTGTTGGTCTGTGGGTTTGGTTTGACTTTCTTGTACTTGTACTCTGTTTGAACTTGAGAATGTTGCAGAATGTAATTTCCGTCACTTTCCTAAACTGCCCTGGTGTATTGCTCCTGTTGTGAAAATGTCAAGCGCTCTGCCTCACGACCAGGACTTGGGATTTTTTCTCCTCAACTGTCACCATGGAAACTAAGTGGCAGCATATCGGAGATTTAGTGTGTGATGGCTGTGTGTGTTTCCTGAGTTATAGATGTGATTAACGAAAAGTTTGTTACTGCTTGTTAAATCTGACATGATGCACTGGAGGAAATTACAAGTTCCAGCTGAGCCTATTAGTGACGGTGACAACCTGTACTTCTCATAAACACAAAGGGAGACTTCAGAAAAATACATTGTACACATACCTGTTAGTGGTTCCAGCTTTAAAATCAGAAATCTCTAGTTTATAATCAATGCTACTGAGTGGTTGACTACTCACTAAAATAGTATCTAGACTGAAAAACAGTTTGAATTCAAATGAGACCTCAACCACTTCCAAAAGAGTGATCTTAAATCTCACAGAATTATTGTTAGCACCAATTAAAGGCCCTGAACACCCACACAGGGTTGTTTAAGTATTCTATTCTCTAAGACTGCTTTGCCAGGTTGGAGGTAGGCGGAAATATGTTGGGAATTACATAAAGGTCCTAACTTAACTCTCAAAATACAGAACCATTGGTTACAGTGAATCGGTCAACAAATGGATTCAATGTTATCTCAGAGGCATATTTTGAAAGGTGGATGTTAATGGGATGCTTTCCAGCTCAAAGCTCATAACCTGCGGAGTCCCCCAGGGAAGTGTCCTGGAGCCCTTATTCTTTCTATCACAAATTATAAATTTAAATCTGCACTCTGATGTGATCTTTCTCTATGTGGACGATGCTGCAATGAAAACATCACGTAGGCCTACAGATAAACCTGAAATATAAACTATGTTGACTGCCAATCTGCAGAATATTGCTTTTGGCATGTTAACCTTTATGATTTGAATCTCAAAACAGCAAAAAACATACAATGATTTTTTAGTTAAGCTGGGCCACACAGTAATTGCAGCAGAACAACTGCTAATTATTTAGGTTCTATTGTGAGACTGTCAATCTTTTCAGCAAATGCCCAAATGCAACAGTTGTGTACATTCAAGTGACAAAGCCCTCAAGCAGCTGTAAGAATTATAACTCTGCTATATTTCCTCCAGGCAAAGGAGGAAGTCATTTGATGATGTTATAGAACCACAAAGTCAGAGGGGTGGATGGATGGGTCAACAAAACATGGGACTTTGCTGTGATAGGCCACTGCTTGTTTCCCGCTTCCTACCAACAGTCAATGTTGGTTTTGTTTAACCATGACCACGATTGCTCCCCAATCTTAACTGTTATTACTGTAACCATGATTTGCCTCCGGAGCTGTGGAGTCTGGATCTGTGGTCGCAGAGCTGCGGAGTCTGGATCTGTGGTTGCAGGCCACCTGCTGCCCCCGTGTTCCTGCTCGGCAGCCGCTGCTGCAATTGTTGTTATTGGTCTTATTATTATTATTATTATTATAATATTGCTATTAGTATTATTTGTATTAATATTAACATCAATACCATTAGCACTACTGTTACTTTACATCTGTATGTATAACTGGACTGTGCTGTACTACTGTATGTTCTCTATCCTCCTGCTCTCTCTCGGTCTCTCCCTCTCCTCTCTCTCAAACCAACTGGTCGAGGCAGATGACCACCCACCCAGAGCCTGGTTCTGCTCGAGGTTTCTGCCTCTTAAAAGGGAGTTTTTCCTTGCCGCTGTCGCTGAGTGCTTGCTCTTGGTGGGAATTGTTGGGTCTCTGTAAACATAGAGTCGGTCTAGACCTACTATATATGAAAAAGTGCACTTAGATAACTTTGTTATGATATGGTGTTATATAAATAAAACTGAATTGAATTTAATGATGTCAAAGGTCCCCTAACCTTAGTAGTAATTTGAATGCAAACCAATGTTTTTCTAATCCTAACTAAGAACTTATTTTAACCTACACCATGATCTTTCCCTTGTGTTTGTGCCTAACCTAACCTAACTAAACCTTAACCATAGCATTATCAGATCACTTTTTCCAACAGTGGGTTAGGGTCAAAAGACTAAATTATTTTCCAGTAAAGGAGCCCAGCTAGATGTGCAACATTATAAACTCTTTCTGGCTTCAGTTCAGACCCATTCTGACTCAGTTGACACCTCACAATTCATCAAAAACATTTGGTTACTCCAAACCAAAACAATCAAATTAAAACTGTTCCACAACATCTCGTAAATGTGGTCCGTGTAGTGTTCAGTCACATGCCCTCTCAATTAGCTTGCTAACTAGAACTAAATAAAATAAAATAAATACTTATTGAAAAATGTATCTCTATTTTTTAGCTAATTTCTTGCAGCCCCATTTGCATATCAGACGGTGGTTGGGAAAGGATAATGCCTAGGTGTCAGCCTCCGCCCATTATATTTCAAGATTTCTAACTGGACAATAAGTTGAAATTTTGTTCTGATGATGGTGCTAGAGGGCAGGTCAGGGGATCACCAAAATCATTCAAATTCATATACAGCAAATGATATGTCAATCTGTCCAGTAGATGTTAAGAGATTCTGACCATTCCAGAAGTGTTTAATGGACCGAGATCACCATTTCTAAGACTCTAGAAAACAACATAAAATAATGTCCCTCAGCTGGTGTCTTTTAGACTCAGTGGGTGATTATTTCTAACAATAAGGCAGAGGTATTATGAGCTCCAGTAAAGGCAGTGTTTTCTGTGTTTTGCTGTGAAAATGTGGTCAGTGTTTTTGTGTGTCCAGAGCCAGTGGATCACTGCAGGGACTGAGTGGGCTCAGTCCGTCTGCTCGCTCTGAATGTCAATGTATTCCAGCTGGCCCCAGGGAGCCGGCGGGGGTAATGCTGTTCACGCTTAATTGGGTGACAAATCCGACAAACATGATTGTAAACATCCTGAAAGGGATACCTTGACATTTTGATTTCAGTCTGAGGTTGGGTTTCATTGTGGCAGACAGTTGTTGTGTTGTTGCAGGGGAGAGTGGAGTTTCTCCATTACACCTAAGTGAACCAAAACATGGTTTCTGTACATTGTTAAACGTCTTATTAAAAGTACTCGTTATTCAGGGAGGGATAGAAAAAAAAAAGTTCGGCATCCATATTGTTTTGGTGAATCTACGTCTCCTGAACCTCATTAAGTATATCCCTGTTTTTCCTAGAATGACTTTCAACAAATCCTCCAGAGAAAAACTATGAACTTTCTGCGTTCACCTGATTTACATGTCAGTGAAAATTAAGTGATAGAGGAAAAGTTTCTTAAAATTGAAAAATAACTCTAAAATTTAACACAATCATGAGTGTGAAAGTTAACTCTTGACTTTGGGAACAGTTCATCAAAAACAAAAAATGTAACTCCAGGTACTTAATGAAGTATAGCATGAGTTCCGGCAGAGCACTGAAGTGGTGTGTGTTAGCTGATTAGCATCAGCTGCTTCATTTATGCATCTCCATCAGTGGCTCATTCATCAGCTGTTTGGCCACCAGCTGACCAGTAACGTCCAATCATATTCATTCAAGTGTAAAGAGTGGCCATTACAACCTGAAATTTGTAACTATTATTCTGCTGATATGTTCATGCCAATGCCACCCCAACCTCTTTCTTATGTGCTAAACTTTGGTATTGTTGATTTAACAGTCATGCATTTTTCTAGCTATCTCTGATTCTGTACTATTATATGTTCTACGGCAGAACGCTAATTGCTGCTCAGATTCTTGTGAACTTCATCAAAAATCAGAACCTTTTCCTCCAAATCTAACAAGTTTTCTCAGTTGTCTAAATCAACGGAAGTCATCAGAAGAATCCCAGTGGTCCTCGGACCTACCACAAACCCTTCAACACCTTATCTTCTGGTACACCCTAAAAACAGGATCCCCCCAAAGGAAGATTGGAGTGGTGTATGACATCATATGAGACAGCTATGGGGAACACCACACAGGTGAAATGATAAGCACCCTGAGGACAAAGGGCTGTTTGAGGTTAGAGTTAGGTAGGGTGTCTGAGAGACATACCTGCTTCATACGTTGTGGCGTGCGCCGTCATGCTCCAGGTGCTGGACTTGCGACCTTTGGTTACCATGACAGCAAACTCGTACATAGTGTTTGGTTTGAGGCCGGTGACAGTGTGGCTGAGTGCCGTGGTGTCTGCAGACTGGACACACAAACATTTGTAGCATTTAGAGATGAATAATGCCTCAGAGTTGCATAAAACTTAGAGAATGTGTCCATCCCTTGAGCATCTTATTTTCTGTCTGTTGTGGAGACATTCTGTTCTTGTGTTTGTTCTTTAAAGATTATTTCTAAGACTTCCACATCAGTGAATATTAACATACCCCAGCAGCTGCATGAACTCAGTTTTGCTTTAAAACAAGACTTCTGTTTGTCCTTGTGGTAGCAAGAGAATGTCTTATTTTCAGAATCCGATGGAGAGAAAAGAGGAAGAAAATACTTCTCTCTTTCTATCTCCCCCAAGCTGTACTTTATTAAGGCGAGCAGACAGTCTGCCCTTGTATAGGTTTACTATTTCCAGTGTTTTTGAAGCAGAGTTAAGATTACTGTCAAGGTTTTCAGAGTTTGTTGAGAGCTTGATTGGAAGAAAATAAGACTCAGCAGGTGAACAGGAGAACATGACAAGATCAGTGAAGGACTTTATCTTGTTTTCAGGACGATCACAGTGATTCCAGGTTGTGTTTTAATACAGAATCTTTCCTACGGCACTGCCAAACAATCTAAGCTGTTTCTGTCAGCTGAGAATGATGTCTTAAGATAATTTTTCATCAATAAAAGCTTCTTAAAATAAAAAAAAAGATATAGAAAGCCGTTTTCCTCCAGTCTGTTTTATGCTCAGATCACTCTGCAACTCTATTTACAGTGGCTGTGCTCCATTTAGTCGAGTCCAAAGTCAAGACCCAAATGAAGTCCCAAGTCAAGACAGGTAAGTCCCAAGTCGAGACCCAAGTCTAATAAAAAGCATAATTTTTAAGCATTGAGTTCGGTGAGGATATCAAGTCATTCCAAGTCAAAAGGAAAAAGTCAGAGTGAAGTCACGAGTCATTGGTTTTGCAATCAAAGTCAAGTTCCAAGTCTTTTTTGATTTTGTCAAGTAGAGTCTGACTTGTGTTCAAGTCATGTCCACACCTCTGGCAGAGATAATACTAAAGTAAGAAGTGATGTAGAACATTAAGGCAATGGACTTTACCTTGTACTTTCCACTAGTGGAGTAACTGGTCTTCCACTTGACGGAGTAGTACCGGACCTCAGACGCCTTCTGGTTCTTGGTCATGGAGTTGTCGGCCCAGGAGACGCGGACTGAGTCCGAGGACAGAGCCACGGCTTGGACCCCTACCGGGGGGATCATGGGAGTGCTGGTGTCTGGCATGGGAGTGGGGTATTTATCAAAGAGATGGAAGAGGTCATCCTCAGATGGGTCTATGGGGTCTGAGGGGGGGTGTGGCGGTTAACAGTAACCAGGGTGTTTGGGGATAATTAATGAAATCATACAGTGTAATGAATGTGTGATAATGAAGATTTATATATGGAGACAAGAGTGGCACAAGCATATATTCAGATTATTATAGGTTTGTTACGTGTTCATTTACACACAGGTGTAAAAGAAAAAAACACACACACACAATAAATATATAAGATGACATGCAAGTTTGGAAGTGACATGCAGCGGGCGGCAATGTTTGTTAGAGAGGAGGGAAGAAGGAAAGGAGGAGGGGATGGATGAGGAAGTGAAAAGCAGGAGAGAAAAGAGAAGAAGACAAAGAGTAAGAAGACTGAGAGATAAAAACTGTGACTCTAAACATGAAGTGGAGCCTAACATCCACAGAGGGGCAGGGCTCCCCCACCACGGGGCTTTTAATTTCTGATATCCATAATATGATCAAATTTAACTCTAGGTTTGGCACTGCTGTTCATGCATCACATCATAGCAGGACAGAAAATTATGTGTTTTCTGCCCGCCAGTATGGCAGTTGTTAGAGGCTGTGATGTCAACTGATGGAAAGAGCTACGAAAATAAAACATAAGTTGTAATAAACTGTAGTTTTCCTTTAATGAACCAAGAAAATAAAACCAAACATGTGAAGTCAAATGTCTGAAAACCACCTATATATATGAGAATTTATCACGTCTAATGCGTTTCACATCTGGAATCAACGATGTTGAGTTTCATGTTTCATGTTTCCGATTTCAAATATTTATAATAATATCTCAAATAAGTGGTGTTTCACATATATAAAATTCACATGAGCTTTTAAGAGCTTATAGGGTATTTTTCTCATTAGTCAAAAGGTTTTACGAACAAAAAAAAGATAAGAAAATAACCACAATTGGAGATACAAGCTTTCCATCTGACACTGTATTGTTTTACAGCCATCATATCAGTCCACACACTGTTGGCTTCTGTATATTTGAACTAATGAAACCCATCTGTGTGGATCTGTGATCGATCAGATGCTGCCTTTATACTGTAGATGTGAGCATATTTCAGGAACCCAAACTGAAAAATAAAACACAAGAACGGCTTTGTTTTTGTGAATCAAATTAGCAAGTACTTGAGCATGCTGTTGAACTGCTCTACTGTGAACGAAAATACATAAAAAGTTTTAAAATCAATTATGGTTTCTGACATGCAGCACCTGAATGCCTCACAGGATGTATAAATGTGACTTCTGAGGGAGGAAGTTAAGGCTGGAGGAGCACCTGAAGGCAGCAGGACATGAAACAGATGCTAAAAGATGCTAAGAGAGAGCTGGAATGAGCAGAGATAACTACAGTGAACTGAAGAATAAAATATTAAAGTCGCTCTGCTGATTCCAGCTCTGATCTACTGATAGTCAAACCTACTGGAAGCAGAAACACAGTTAGTGACACAGATAGTTTGAAATAAACACAGATCAGTTTTGAACTTAGCAATGCTGTTTTCTGGTTCACTGCAAAGTCACTGTCGTGAATTTCCACTGAATCTTTTTTACTTTGATGCATTTAATAAGTGAAAAAGCCTGCAGGGCAGCTAGAGATGATTTTTAATGCAGGAAAATCTCTGTGAGTGTTTTACGGTTTGTACCAAAATGTTACTGACCAAGATTACATAGAGAAAAAGGTGAAAAAAAATGTAATAAAACATAAAAGATGACACAGATAACAAAAAAATATGTATAACTTAAAATGAACAATAGAATGTATACATATTAAAATTAATATTTAAAAGATGATATCAATAAAAAATAGAAAGACAATTATTTTAATTTAAATGTTGCCCCAGTTTCTTGTGTACAAATCGAGGAGCGTGAAAGTCAAAGAAAAGAAAAGGTTGCTTCAGTAACTGTTTTCTGATTCTAACATCTATTTATGTCGGTGCATTTACACACACACACACACACACACACACATTGCGGAACAAATCATTTACAACCCTACAGTTGAACAGACTGCTCAGCCTCCTCAGGCTCCACATCATCAGCCCTCAAATCCACCTACACTATCTGGACTGGGCCTGGACTGGCCAAAATGGGCTCCAGGCACAAATGGGATGTCTGTTGGTCACCACTGCCTCCCACTCTGATTTGTTCAGCGACTTAAATATGTCCAGTGTTGTGCTCATTGATGGCTGTCTGCCGGACAATTGACCAATCAGAGTTTAAATATAAACAATAATAAACAACCCGTGTTTCCTGACCCGTCAGACTTTTTGATGCTGCCAGATCTCAGTTATTAGCTTGAGTACAATGTTTTACTGGTGTTGACTCTCACTCTGATTCCTCGATCCCATAATTGAAACCACGTGAACGTTGAACACATTGTGGTCTTGACTGTCAGTGTGAGTTCATGTGAAGGCAGCGTCAGTCCTGGGAGATGAAGGGGGCTCGTCCTGTTGTGTGTGCAGTGTAAACGGACCACTGAGAGAATCAACACTGACATCTAATGTGCTGCTGTTGAAGAGAGATGTACTGCTGCAGGCCAACAGAGAGAGACTGATGAGAGAGAGAGAGAGAGAGAGAGAGAGAGAGAGAGAGAGAGAGAGAGAGAGAGAGAGCTGCGGGGCGAGCTGCAGCAGGCGGTGTCGTGGTTAAACTGGTCGTCCAGCATCACAATAAAGCTCCAGTCAGGACAGAATACTGATGAGGATGGAGGACGCGCCTCCTCCTCTGCACTCCTCCCTCTACTCTTTCCTCCCTATCTCCCTCTACATCCCTCCTTTGTCTGCTCATTTTTCTGCACTCTGTCTTTCCTTTATTCTCTCTTCCGTCCTGCCTATCTTCGTCTTTTGCTCCTTCCATTCTTACTCCTCCCACCTCACTCCCTTGATCCCTTCCTCCTTTCTTCCTCTAACCTTCCATCCCTCCTTCTCTTCTCTTCTCTTCTCTCTTTCCTGCATTGCTCTTTACACTACCTTTTCCATCCCTTGCTTATCCCTCACACTTCCTCTCTGCCTTGGTCCTTTCTCTCTCCATCTTTTCATATTGCTCTTATCCCTACCCCTGTCTCCCTCACTCTCTCCGTCTCTCTGTCTTTCTGCGGTCCTCCAGTCATTGATTAAATGGCGGCGTGGCGGTTGGTTGAAGATAAGTTCTGTGTCTGCAGCGTGCGGGTGGTGAGGCGAGGACGAGGCAGTATATTAACGAGGATCCCACCGTTAACGAGCCGTTTTTTAAAGCACTCGTAAAAAACTCTCCAGCAACCTGCTACCATAAAGTGACGGCATGACACGACAGAAAGTGTGTGTGTGTGTGTGTGTGTGTGTGTGTGTGTGTGTGTGTCACTGTTGATGACCTTGTCAGAAGAGTAATGGGTTTAGTTTTTGTCTCAGCCCTCAGGGTCTCAGCTTATCAACTCCTGCCTGTCACACTACAGCTCCATGTTAGACTGCATATCTCTACAGAACTCCAGATGTGTCTGTTGTCTCTACAGCAGTGATTCTCAACGACCGGGCCGCGACCCGGTACCGGCCCACGTAGTGTTGTCCGGTTGATGCTGTCGCTGGTTCTGACGCATTCCTCAGTACAGATCAAAATCAGCGGACTTTTTTAAAGTAGCATTAAATGAATGAACTCATTTTAAATTGCAGATTTGAGATTTTCTAGAGATGTACATCTATTTCAGTTCATTTCACTACCACCAGTCCTGGACAACGTTACACAGCCACAGGTTTTCTTACAATACACTTCAATCATTCTTAAAATACGTACATTTATTCGAATCCGTGTATCTTTGATTGATTTGCCAGTTGTCTAACATGAGTCGTCTTTTCAGTGACAGTTTGCTCAATGGGCCATGTGTGTCTGTGGATCTTCATAGAACTCTGTGTGTCTCTTTAGCAACAAGCCACGGCAAAATCGGTGGCTCTTCAGTTCATTCCAAAAAAAAGTTCATTTGTGTTTTGCTGATCTGGCGCCCCCATCAGTCGGATGAAAACACAGCAGCAGAACTTGTTACCCAGCTGACATCATGTAGTCTGATGTTAGCTGGATATGTACATACAGTATATACAGCTGTGGCTCAGGAGGTAGAGTGTGTTGTCACAGGGTTGGTGGTTCGATCCCCACCTCCTCCTGTCCAAGTGTCTCTGGGCAACACACTGAACCCCAAATTGCTGCCGGTGGCTAAAACCTTATAGCACACTTTGGATAAATTCAGCCACTTACCGTTTATATACCTCTTAAAACTCAATTATGCCTGTAGGAGATTACTAAATCTGTGTGGCTGTAGATGCCTATATCCCAATGTATTTTGCTTCCTTTCTTTCTTTTTTGTTTTCTGTAAAAAAGGCTAAGAAACGGTGATGAGCTGAGAGGCCTCAGCTGTTGGATTTTCCAGACTATCATCACATCATGGGGGTTGAAAAACCTCAGAAATGTGACATTTTTATGTGAGTAATAAAGGATTTATGTGAGCTGCAGGCTGCTGGGTGAGCAGAGGAGGGCCGGCTGTTTAATTCATAAGATGAAACTTGGCTGAGAGTTGGATGTGTTTCATTTATCTCACTTCTACAGCCCATAGTCTGCAGGAAGAGCTAATGATCGCTCTCTCTCTCTCTCTCACACATACACTCACACGCACATACAGTAATGGCAATGGGTGTAAGCCACACAGCATGTATAAATACTCACACACAAACAGTTCATACATGTTAAACACACACAGACCGACTGTGACTGATGTGTGAACATTTCTGTCAGGATGAATATTTCAGGACTCACAGGCGTAACTGTCAGACTGTCACTTTAAAATCTTTTCTCCTGAATCAAAAGTACAAACTTTTTAAAGTTCTCACAAATATCCACTCAAACACAGCTGGGAAAGATAGCATACGTCATGTCCCCAAAACCAAGACATCTATATTTAGACAACCGGTTACTTCTACTGCTACATTTGCTAATACTGCTGGAACTGCTACTGCTTCTACTACTGTTACTTAATACTGCTAATGTTACTCGTTTACTACTAAGGCACTACAGTTAGGCTACTGCAACGACTGCTGCTATTAGGCACTGTTACTTATAGTGCGACTGGTAATACTACTAAATAATTTCCTCTGAACCCTAGTAACAGTGCTACTGTTACAAATACTGGCAGAACTAGTAGCTAAAGCTAATGTGTTGCTAAAGCTAACGTAGACTCAGTGTATTTCGGACATCACGGTATTCCGGACACTTGACCTTTTCTTTATGAATAAATACTTTTGAGGTCATGGGCAATACATATATCTGTTTCATACTTGACTTCATACTTTCAACTCTGTCCAATCTCTGGTGGGGAGAGGCATACGTCCGGTTTTAAAACATGATCACCCACCAGCAAAATGACAGAAACGTTCTAAAGGTCTCAGAGAATATTTAGGAGTTACTTCTGCTACTGCTACTAATACTGCAAAAACTACTCCTAGTTATACTCTTACTGCTACTGCTACTGCTACTAGTTACCCAACATATGTTGAGTACACCTGCTAGGTCTACTGCTACTGCTAATGCTGCTAATACAGCTAATGCTAATATTGCTACTGCTAGTAAGCCTATAGGCCTAGTATTGTTACTTTAACTGCAACACTACAACAAGTACTACTGATAATAATGTTATTAGTATCAGTATTGATACTGCTATTGCTCATGCTGTTATTGATTATACTACTGTCACTACTAATAAAAGTGTTATGGCCACATCACACTCACAGCAGTCACAGTACATTACACTCTTATTTTTCCAGTTTTATATAGTGACACTGACATGACCACCACGGGAGTACTGTGATTATTATCAGTGACTTGTGTGTGATCGTACCTGTCAGAGATCGAGTGACGGCACTCTCATACAGAGGAACTCCCTCTCCGGCATTATTGAACGCCTTCAGGGAAATCACATAGTGTGAGCTCGGCTCTGAGAGAGAGACAGGGAGACAGACAGAGAGAGAGAGAGGCATAAAGAGTCATTTTAAAAGACATACAACACATAACTTTCTTATAATTGTATTTCTTTCTCCTTCTATATGCTTCATCTTTATTTAAATGTTACGTCAATAAAGTACATTGAAAGAAAGGTTTTAAAAAAAGCTTAACCCAGTTTTACTTCGACTTTAGGCTTCATTTCTCATATCACCAATATTATTTTCATACTTGTGTACATACTTGTGTCTTGTATTGGCTGGTTAACATACACTGGAATCATGATTTCTCTGCAAAAAATAATTATTTTAGAAAAACTGACTGGGCACAGTAAATGACTGTGGTTGAGGTTTGAGAATTTACTTTTTTTGACTTTGACAGTGAAACAGAGCAAGTTGTTTCCTCCAGGTTTAAAGGACGTGACTTTCTTTCCTCGGTGCTGACCTCACTTTGTCACAGGAAGACAGCTGATGTACCTGAACACATGATGACTGTAGATGTATGAACTGATTGTCATGCTGCTGCTCGTCCTGCTGGCGCTCATCACTCGATGTGATGATGCTGCATGTCCTCTCCATGTAGCGTCAAACCCTCACATCAGTTAAACAAACACGCCTGCTCCGCCTCACCACATGAATTAATGATCACTATGAATTATAAATGCCATGTACATATGTGCACTCGCTCCCATGTGTGCATGCAACAAGACGGCTGGATTTAATTTTTTCATTACTCTTCTATTATGAGACCTGAGACGGGAATTTTCATCTGCGTATAAAAATTCACCCAATTTGTTATTGTCTTCTTTGGCATGCAAATTGCTTGTTGCGGTTACTGGGAAGGATGTTTTCTTTTTTTCGGCCTTTCACAATTAGATTTCCACCCCAAGAAGCTTTCTTATTAAATTCCTTTAAATTATTGATTGTAATTAAATGGGGATTTCATCATGATAATGAATTAATGGAACAGGGAAGCACTGTGTCAATATTGTCACTTTGTCGGCAGGAGCAGCTGGATTCATGAGGGATGCAAATATTAAATATTTGGTGTTGATAAGCAGATTGGAAATGTGAATTCATGGAATGGTGAATTATTGTGGTGCTGACCAGACTGGGATAAAAGATATATCTGTGATTAATCTTCTGCTCATCCCTCCAGCCCTTTAGCAAGGCACCGAGCAGATACAGGACATGTTAAATTCACAGCCAGGTGCCGACCTGCTGTGGGACAAACAGTCCACTGAAATTAGTCAAAATCAGGTCACTTAACTTCCTCTCCCACAAAAACTCCACAGTAGAGTTCCTAAAACTGAGACCTTAACCAGGCCTATATCTGCGTCTTTGAGACCTGACCTGATTGATCGTGACAGAACAAACACAACAAAATGGCCCAAACCCGACTCGAAACCTGACACTGTGTGACTGATCAGGTCGGGTAGCAGCCTCTAACACTGTCTGACGCCCAGTTTCAAGGTGAAACCTCTCTAACATCTGCTAAGTAAATGGCTGACAGAAATTGATGGAAAAGTTTTCCAAAAATCTGTTCAACACGTAAACACTGCCTGAATAAAAACTAATTGTTAGACGCTTGCAATGAATTTGTTTTCCAGGATTTATTACATTGTCGTCAGACTGCTATGAAGGTAAGGAGGCACTTCAGTTGTATACTGTGCCTTGCTTTGTACTTGAATTGTAATGACAAAGTGTTCTTTTAAACATGACTTAAATGTGACAGTACCATTATTTTGTTTCAGCATAGTCAGTGGTATCTGGAAAGCTAATCAAATTATTTTGATCCATCACAGAGGCCTCCTGGTGTACCAATGTTCATGGAAATAGTTTTTGTCTGAACTGTAAATCAAATAGCTCTGGAGTTGTATAAGGTGTAGTTTTTCTCATTTGATGGAGCTAAGTTAGCAGTTCCCCCTAGCTTAGCATAAAGACTGGAAGCAGTTTCTCTGTATTGGAAGCACACTGTTTGGCCCCCCACCTAGGTTTTCGATGGAGTAGTATCTCTGCTTGCTGTCCACTCGGACCGTCTCGGCGTAGGGACTTCCCACTCCGTAGCCAATGATGTAACCTCGAACTAAGATGTTTGGGCTGAGGGGTGGAGTCCAGGACATGATGATGCTGTTGGGCAGCGGCCTGACGTGCAGAGAGCTGGGCTGGTCGGGCACCTGACTCTCTGCAAAAACACAAACAATGAAACATCACACCAAAGAAGAAGACACCAGGAGGTGACGATCTATCTAGTATTTCTGTAGTCCTATGGCCCTGACCTCCACCACTGGCAGTTTTAAAGCTACCCTGTTAGCAGCAGCAGTAGCAGGTACTTAGAGAAATTGGGCTAACAGATGCTAACCCTGTTGTATTAAACCCTAATAAGGCCTGACACTTTGTGTTATTCCTCAGCATCAGATTAGATCAGATTAGCGTGCTCTCGGGCCTCAGGGGGAGACGCTTCATATCACTTTATTGAGTGATAATCCATTGAAATGAGATTTGCGTCTCCCTCTGTCCCGGCCTGGAAACACAGTTAGCATGGATGTGTTTGTTTTTTATCTCAGCAGCTTCCTGCTGACCAGGACCTCCTCATCCTGAGCTTCAGCCTGAGGTCAGTTTTTGTAATTATTCTGCTAGAAATTATTTGGTATCAAACCCAAGAGCTGCCAGCCCATTTGCTAGTTGTTGTTTTTCTCTCTCTCTCTCTCTCTCTCTCTCTCTCTCTCTCTCTCTCCATTCATTTCTTTTTACTTTCTTTCTCTTTCTTTCATTTTTACTTTCTTTCTCTGGTGAAAAAAACATCTTTACATAAAAAATCATTTACTGACCAAAGCTAAAGCCAGTGGCCTATTGGTTTGGCTGAAGTTGTTTCTCTCTAACAAAACTAAACTGTCTTCCCATTAATAACATTTCATGACACAGCCAAACCGTCTATCCTTAAATTTGGGTGGTGGATGGTGGTGCTTTAACCCTCCCTATTTAGCTTTTATACTCAGTATACAATCATTTGATGAAAGGATTTCTAACACACTATAATGTAGTTGTTTGCAGCAATAAGGACATTTTAAGTGTTTATTAATGTACAGTATTTGTTAGCAATTATAACTTCTCTTATGAAGACATATTTTACATTATTACAACTGTGTTTTACTATATTGCTATTCATTATCTGTTTATACAGTACAACAGCCTCCACCTATGGGTGTCCACAGAAGGAGTTATAATTGTTGTCAAATACATTAATAAACACTTAAATCTGCTTATAACTACATTATATTTGTGTATTATTTATTCAGTCTTCATGTTGTGCTTAATGTCTCACAACAGCACAGTTTCCAGGGATTTATTGCATGTTAAATAGCCTACACACCACTAAATATAGTAGGCAGCACAGCTTGGTGGTCGCCATCTACATTAGAACTTAAAAGAAGGCAAAGATAGGAAAAATGGAATTCATTCTTTAGGGGGTATGGAAAAACTCTCTCAAGTGACTTTTCGTACCATTGCTTTGTAACTGCAGTTGTAACTGTGATAAACAGAAAGTTTGTCGATCAACTTCACCCTGTGATCTTATAAACCATTTATTAAATGTTTATACTGCTTATAAATACTACATAGGGGAGTTTAAGTAAAGTGTTTCCATCTATTACTTGTATTTGTTTTACTGAATATGTCTCATTAATGTTGTCTTTTGATGATCCACAGCAAAGTTCATGGAAATGCAAGTATACTTTGACAATATCTTGTCAGATACCTCTCCTCTCTCTTCCCCCTCCTCCTCCTCCTTTCGACCTTCCCATCCCTCCTCCCTCCCTCCACCCCTGAGGCAAATCTTCCCTCCATCTATCCATCTCAGCCCTTAACTGGTTAAATATTTATGTGTGTGGAGGTATTTACATGCTGTTGTATAGATCACTGCCATCACACACATACTCTCTCTCCCTCTCTCTCTCTGGTCTTACCATCCAGGTCGTTCTCCGGTGTCTCAGCGGTGTACCAGTCACTGGTGGGACCTGTTCCATTGGCTGTCATGGCTGCTACCTGGAAACTGTACTGACTGCCCTTTTCTAGACCTGCAGAGAGAGAGCATGCCATTATAACAGACAAACATATTCCTGTGGTTACTATAACAACAGCTGTAATAATAACATTACTAAAGTAGAGAAATTGACAAAACTGATGGTTCCAGTTGTGTTTTTTGCTATGTAACTGTCTATTAAAACATTTCTTTAACAGTAACCTCAGTGTTCTTGAACACAGAAACTCAGTTTCTTGAATCAGTGCACCATACTATAGGGTTATGTCAGGTCATCAGGTAGATATGTTTTATTTTTCTTCCAGACTGATTAGGTTTTCTCCATCAATTTAGTCTGACGAGTGGCTCCAAATACTACACCTATGACTACCCATCCATAGCTGTGACATCAGAGCTCTAGACTATACAGTTGCACAGTGGGAGCAGTTATTTCAGGTCTCCAGCATTGCTGCAGTAAATGTCTGGTTAATTTTCTCATAGACAATGTGGGGTGACCGACAGTTGGAGCACTTTAAGGCTGAGACGGACATGAAGCTCTCCTAGCTGAATTGTCAGTACAAAAGATGAACAACTGCGTTAGAAAACATCTAGTACTTTGATAAAAAGTCAAAGGAACAAGTCTGTGGACATAACTGAAGTTAACTATAACTCCCAAATTTCAGTAACAAACATCCAGTCACAGAGCTTAAAATTCTGTCATGCCTGCACTAACTGTGAGCTGAAACTAAAGATTACGCATTGTAAAAACCTGATAAAACATTCAGCAGTTTAAATCAGTTCACTTGCTTGATTCTGGATCAGTTTGGGATGAATTCAGTAACTATGGGGTTTTGTCTCCAACAAGTGTTCTGAATTTGCCAAATTTCTGATTCCCTCCTCTGACTTTTTCTCCATAGCAACAACAGCTGTGGCTTAGGGATACCAAAAATGGACAGCAACATGCAAAACATGTTCAAAAGGCATTACATTTGGTGAAGGACACAAATGACTTGTGTTTAGGACTTGGTCTTGGCCTGGGACTCGACTTGAAAGTTGTAGATCTTGACTTGGGACTTGATTTGGAACTTCTTGCTTGTGACTCTGGACTTATAGTCAAGACTTGAGACTTGCTTGTGACTTGTAAAACAATGACTTTGTCCTACTTCTGGGAATTTTCAGTGGGATAAAATCCTTCAGGGACCCACAGCTCCTCCTCTTTCACTGCTCTATTCAGAATGCTTCTTTAGTTTGACTAGCTGCAAGGAAATAGAATCTGAAACTGACTGGATGTTTCCTAACAGCAATGGTCTCTGGGACATGTAGTTGTCTTGTCTCCTGAATTTGTTATGGATATGATCTTGTAACCTTGATTTGATCCTTTTTTTCTTAAACTGTTTCAAAATCTGTCAGTCAAGACGAACCATTGAGATTTTAATGACCCCATGACCTTTCCTCTGGCGATGCCCTAAAAACTACTCTCCACTGGTAAAACTCTAATAATAGCTAAATCAAAATCAGTATGTTGTTTGTTCTATCTAACGCGTTAATATTGTGGCTGTAATAAGCACTGTAGCCCCTATGGCGTGCTATCAGGATTTTACATTATCATCAATTCCATCAATTTTGTTAAATCCGTTTTTGTTTTCCAATCTGGTAGTGGAAGAGTAGAGTCTAAAGAAGCCAGCCTTTCATAGAAAGATTTTCAGTTTGAGCCCATAAGTTCACAAAATATTTTTGCTAAAATGACGAGCTAGAGAGCAAACAAAGAGACGAGTTCAAACCCTCTGATTTGAATTCCTTCTAACTGGAGACCTTCTGAGTTTACTATTGAAAATGAAAGTGTTAATAAAGGTTCAATGTGTTGTCCTTTGAATCTCCTGTGAAGGTGCAATTCTTTATATTATGTATTGAAATTCAGTTTGTTATTCTCAGACAGTAACAAGGAGTGATTATTGCTGACAGCCAGGCTTGCAGGGGGGCAATCAGATTCAACACACACATAAACACCTGCCACTGGAGAATGAATTCCTGTGCGGGCAGACAGATGAAGATAACTATCAGTGGAAAATAATGAAAAGGAAGATCAGTTTCATTCAAATCCTGCACACCTCAAATTGAAATAATAGCTGGTGGCAGTTTGAATGCAGACACACACACACACACACACGCACACTTTCTTTCAGAGGAGAAAAAAAACCAGACAAAGCAGACACAAGTCCACTGTGTAACACCCCCCCCACACACACACACACACACGTTGAGGATTTGAATATTTGAACCTTCTTTTTGTCTGTATTTATTCAATGTTCATGTCAGATGACTTTGTCAGCCTTACGTTACGTTCAGTGAAAACATTTGTCTGTGTTTTCCTTAAATCCCTGCATATGGATGTACAGTCTGGTTAATGTGGGCAGATTTTTAGAATCTAGGTCCTTCTTTTATAGTTTCGTCCAAACATTCAGACTGATTGTAAAAGCAAAGAGTAAAAAATCTAACATTAAAAGTATATTTAAAGTAAATGACCTCAATTTCCAAATTCAAACTAAATGCTATAAGAAAAAATAGAACTGTGGAGACTCACCTGTGAACAGGTACCAGAAATTGTTGGGTTCGATAGCATCTTGGTCGCCACGGCGACCGGTCTTCCTGTATTTGATCTTGTAGGCAGTGATGATGCCGTTCTGGGTGCTGCGCGGAGGCGGCTGCCATGACACCTTGATGCTCTGAAAGACAATAACGACAGAGAAAACAATGAGTAAACTAATCGTGCTGGAAAAGATCCTGTGATTGAAGACATGGACGGATTAGGAGACAATGGGCCCCTGAGCACAGACAAGGTAAAAGCCCCCCCTACATAGGAGGAAGAACCCCTGATTGACAGAGATGAAACGCAGCTAAGTCATTGTTGTCATTTTACATCTCTTAATGGTCAATTTGCATGTCTGTAGTAATTTTGTGTCTCTTTGTTAATGTTTTGCATCTCT
>LKNJ01002994.1:49665-94792 GCA_002120245.1 Maccullochella peelii | reverse complement strand
TCTCTTTGTAGTCATTTTGTATCTCTTTGTGGTCGTTTTGTGTCACTTTGTAGTTATTTTGCATCTCTTTGTAGTCATTTTGTATCTCTCTGTTGTTGTTTTGTATGTCTTTGTTGTCATTTTGTATCTCTTTTGTATCTCCATCAACATGGTACACACATTATAGAAATATTGAGGGTCAGATAATGTGAATTTCAGCCTGATTTCCCATATTATGACTATATTTGAAATATAAAATTAAAAAGACAAAATTCAAGAAAGCATCTATTTTTTCTGTATTTAAACCCTCGCCAATGTAACTGTGATATGTCTAGGAGCAAGAAAAACAAACTAAATGAATGGGTATTATCTTTACAATGATACCATGGCCATGCATACACTCTCTAGGGATTTCAGATTATAAAACAGTGTTTTCATTTGTATAAAAATATAGGCGGAAATGCACAAAGTTAATCAATGATCCCTAAGAGGATAACTTAAACTACCTGTTATCACGATGTATCACAAAGATATGATGTGAATGCAGTATTGTGTTTGAGCGTGTCTGTGTTTTCATCACAGCGAGGTATGAAAAGGGACTGTGAATCTGACCAGCGATCAGCACAGAGGCCCTCCTGGTTCCTGTTGTGTTTCTATTTTTGCTCAGATGAGTCTGATGCTGAGCTTGTTTCTGCGTTTTTCTGTTTTTATTTTATCGTTATAGTAAAAGGCTGTGGTAGTTTGAATTTCACTGCATGTTTGTGTGTGTACATGCGTATATACATCGCATATATTTCTATCTGTACGTGTATGAGTGTGTATCTGTGTGTGTGTTTGTTTGGGTGTGTGTTGCATGAATTTTAATTGCTTTATTTGCATGTTAACAACCCACCTCTGACACACAAACACACACACACACTCAGCAGATGTTGGCTCTGCCCCCAGTGTGCTCTGCTCTGTGAGGCAGCTGATATTCCATTCTACTGATATTCTACTCAGTAAGACCCCATATGCGTGTGTGTTAGGTAGGCTGAACATTAATGAATGAAGATTAATTAATTAGAAGAGTAAAAAAAAGAGTAGATCCATCTCTCTCTCTGTAGTATCCACCTCCAATCTATCTTTTGTCTCATCATGTAGTATCTCTTTCATAGCTTCTCCTGCTAGTCGTGTAGATTTTTTCTCCTCCTATTACAAAGACTACAACAATGAATGATATGAAAAAAATTACAACTTTATTGTACTGAAACTTAATCATCAAGGTCAGAGGAAAATTTGGGGGGCGCTGTATTTGATAAAACAATCTCAGTCTAATCTAATCTGTAGTGTATGTTTAGAGTCATATGACTAGACAGTAAATATACAATGAATTCATTTTTTTAAGCATGACAAAAACCCTGAAATGACTGATCATCCGAATCTGATCAATGAAGAATCATCAGTTTCATCCATGTGTGTGGGGAGCCAATAGCTTGGCCAGAGAGGGACTCATGCGCAATCTCTATTGGCCCACGCAAACTGGGACAGCCATGCACGCGGGCATGCACACAGGTGGCGTGATACACATTCCTGACAATGGTAGCAAGAAGAAGAATACAGCTATCGAGCAAACATGGATGTTCACAATTTTTTCAAATAGGTTGCAAATGTGTCAAAAAATCGGCTTTCCAAACGTTTTATGAGGATGGATATCTTAACTTAACACATTTATTAGACCTCAAGGATACACACGTTTCTTTACATAAAAACTCTACAGGTTCACTTTAAAATATCCATGCTGAATCATCTGTACTGTACATCTGATAGCCTAACTAAACCTTATGTCACAGTCTGTCTCCCTGTCCCTCCTCTCCTGCCAAATTTGTGTTTTCCCTGTGCTATTCTTCACTAATCCACCAGATGCCCTCGGACTTTCCCTCCTTTCCACATCACCTGACTGCCCCACCCAACTACACACCTGTTTTAACTTCCTTCATCAGTCACTCCCTACTTTTGTTCTGTTGTTGGTTCATACTGGTTGCCATGTCCTTAGTTTCTATGTTCCTTTGAGCTTTTGTAACCTGGGCCTGCCTGCCTACCTGCATGTAAGCTCATTTAATGCAAATAAATAATTCAACTGCATGAGCCTCCCTGTTCATCTGCATTTGGGTCAGTTCCCTGCTGCCGACACTACGCTCCGTGACACCTTAGTTATCAGATGTCCACCAAATGTGGATTCACCTGCTGCTGAAAATAGTCCCCAACAAATTTCTTCCTGTTTGATGAAAAACTACAGTGAGCAGCTGTTTTAGGAAATACTGAGCCCCTGACTTGAGCGTCACAGACAGGGTAGAGAAGTCAGAAAGTATTGAGAGATGAAACAGGACATTGTTGGTTTTGGTATTTTCAATTAGTTGACAATAAGAAAAATATAGAATAACTCCAGACTTAAAGTTCATAAATACGACCTCACTGGTTCCATTAGCAGTCAAGGTATATTACCTTGAGCACTGATTCAAAATGGAACTACAGTAGGTGTGATAATAGACACCTTCCAGCCAATCAGAAACCAGTATTTTCGGTTTCTGTTGTTGTGGTAAAATGTTCAGTAACAGCGCAAATTGAAGTGGAGTGTCATTTTCAACACGCACTGCTCAGAACCAGACGGCCACTTACACGTGTACAGACTGTATCACACACATTCACACATCTGTTGCTGGTGTCATATTAACACACACACACACACACACACACACACACAAGCGTGCTGGTGTGTGTACCCCTCCATTAGCTGCGGCGTAAGTCACTGGGCCAACGAGCAGTTTAAATATTCAGCCAGTGTTACTGTGACAATGGTCACAGAGGAATTCATTAACATTTAGCTGCACCTGTTCCCTCTGCTGCTCCTCATCCTGCTAATTGATTACAGCAGAACTGATTACTGAGAGGGAGGAGGGAGAGGGGAAGAGAGGAGAGGCAGGATGAAGGAGGGAGAGAAAAAGAAAGGGCCAAATTGAATAAATGTGTGTGTGGGCCAAATTCCTCCATATACTCCCTCCCTCTCATCTCTGTCTGGTCGGGCATCACCATGCGCTTCATTACAGCCACTTTGACAGGACACAGTTGGATGTGAGGTCTCCATGGAAACAATACAGGAGTTAAATTCATGTTGGAACAACTCCCAGAGACACAAAGAGGCCAACGATCCATGAAGGAGAACACCACCACCACTAATACCACAAAAACTACAGCAACAGCAACAACTACTGTAAACAAGTACTGCCTGCTGCTGCTGCTGCTGCTGCTAATACTGCTAATACTACTATTACTGCTGCTAATACTGCTATTACCGCTGCTAATATTGCTATTACTGCTGCTAATACTGCTAATACTGCTGCTAATACTGCTATTACCGCTGCTAATATTGCTAGCTATTACCGCTGCTAATACTTCTATTACTGCTGCTAATATTGCTATTACCACAGCTACTGCTCTCATGGCTGATACTACTACAACTGCTATTGCAGCTACTAATGGTGATACGACTATAAAGCTGGCGCTAGTTATACGGCTTTTAATTTGATTATTTTTTACATCTATATCTGATCAATCTGAAATAAAATAAATAAATAAAAAATAAAAAATACTTAATCAGCCTGAAATAAAATACACTGGATTTATTCAGTTCAAAGCGTGTGAACTGAAACACGTTCACCTCCATCCTTCAGACTATATCACTAGCTGACATCAGACCCACACTGTATGTTACTGGTTGAAGTCCATTCTCCACTTGCTGCTAACAAAACAGCTCTGTGTTCATTAAGTTCTTCAGTTTCATCTCTTTCACAGTGCTCACTGAACTGAATGGGCTCCATGGATCAATTAAGCCGGTTTCAGATGTACTTTCTTTCCTTGTGTGAATTAGAGGTGAAGTGGCCTCAGGCTGTACTGTAACACTGAATCATTTCTCTGTTTTTTTCTGTCTGAGTGGAGCAGAAAATGTCGGGAGCAGAAATCCCTCCTGCAGCTGCTTTGTATTCAGATGTGGTTGACATTGTATAGCAGAAGGGCAAGTGAAGCCGTGGCCTCGTTCACAGCCTTCGAACAGGCCGAGAGGCTCCGTCTTTTTTAATTTTCCCTCAGAGGAGGCAAGTAAAATGCAGCGAGGTCTGCAGAAAGCTGATGAAGATAACACCGATAATAGCCCAAACCACAGTGATAATCACAAGAAGCAGAGGGAAACACAATGAAGATAATGAACAAAGACAACAACACTGCTAATATTAAATCTGTGATACTACTTCTGTTACCACAACAATACTATCAATAATGACACTTGTACTACTGCTATGTCTGCTGTTGCTCATGCTGTTACTCCTAATGAAGGTTCTACAGCTCTGTACAAAACAAATGCCTACTTACATTGTTTTGTATAGTAAATAAGTAATAAGCATATCATTTAAAGTAAAAATCTTAGTTGGGCCAACACACCAGGCTCTTCTCTTGCCTCAATAAGTGAGAGTCCTGATAACTTCAAACCTTTAGCTGTGACTCATTATAAAGTGTGAAGGTTCTGTTGGGTTCATCAGGGGAAAAACAACTTCAGTTCATATTCAGTCTGTTTCATACAAAGCTCCTCCAACTTTTTCAAGTGTTACCGAGTGCAACTTTCAAGTGGGTACAATGAGTTACTTAGAGTAAATTAACAGAAGTGAAAATTCAAATAAACGAGAGAGACTTCATCTGATCAAGGAATCATAGATTGTGACTTTAAATGTTTCTTGATTTTCTCCTGCTCTGCATACAAGGGGAGTTGAATCTAGAAACAACACAGGCGCATTGCACACAGTCAGTACAGTCGGTATTATTGTATTTCCAGCTGCACTTTGTGCTGCTGAGCACTTTGTCCGATCGATGGAGGAAAAACAAAACTTGAATCTGGAATTAATTCAGTGGGTTTCTCTTCTGTTTCTGTATGCTGAGCTGCAGTGTGAGAGCTGCATACAGAACACCTCATCCACCCCGTGACCTCCACACACACACACACACACACACACACACACACACACACACACAGGACCAGGTGAGTAAACACTCCCTGAATTCAATCTCTGATTGTTTGTTCATGTCCTCTGGGTGAGAGCTGCAACCACATCCACTGTGAGTGTGTGTGTTGGTGTGTGTTGGTGTGTGTGTTAATGTCCTCTGGGTAAAAGGAGCAATCACATGGAGGGCAGACTGTCTCTATTTGCTCTGCAATACAACATGCAACATGTATGTGTGTGTGTGTGTGTGTTCATAAAATAAAGAGCTGTTGGGTGTTAGAACAATATATGAAGAATACAGATGGAGGTGTGTTAGAGCCGTTGGTTCTCAGCGTACACAGAATATTAAAATATATTTGAAGGGTATTTCAGAGATGCTTGCTGAGTATTCTAAACTGAAGTTTAGTTGATAGTGAAAGTTTGCTGACATCAGTAATGCTCAGAGCAGCGAAAGAGGAGGATATTTTAATTATGGTCAGGTGGCAAATGTGTGATCTTTCACAGCACTAGTTGTGTTCAGCTGGTCTGGTCGAGGGGAAAAAATGATCCACTGATTTCTTTTAGTTTTGGTCTGTTTCGTGTTCACATTGACTTGTTGCAATTTTATTGATTATTTGATCATCTATTGATCTGCAAATCAATTAATTAACTACACAACACACCTCGGGTTTAAATGCTTTTATTTCTGATGTATCAGGGAAAAGAGTTACCATGGTTACCAAATGATCTGGCATAAATATATAGATCACTCAAGGGTGTAATTTCCACTGGGGATGGGGGGACATGTCCCCCTCACTATAAATGTAATTTTAGGGTTAATGCATAAAAAATACAACAATTTTTATAGAAATTCTAAAGTTTTTGTTGCTCTGCCGCTTTTATGAAAAGCACAGTTTCATCATAATGTCTTATTTGCAATTTATATACACGCATGAAATAGCTTTTCTTTTCCTTTGATTGAAGACTCCAGGGGCAAGCATCATGGGAGGTGTAGTTGTTGAACTCTAAGAACACAATCATTATTTTATCTTTGTTAAAATGAGGAGGTGTTCAGCAGTAGTTACTTATTCATCTCAGAAGATGGACAGAAATCCCAAATGTTTCAGGGGGAAAAAAAAAGATGCGTTCCGGGATCAAACTTGTGACTTCCTGGTCACAGGACCCTCCCTGGCCCAATCTGAGCTCAGCTGTTTAGCGCTCTGTCTAATTAGGAGATGTGCTCCTGATGAGGTGGGCGGAGCTTCAGGTGAAGTCGAAGTGATGTTGGATTCAGAGGAGAAGACGGTTGGAGGGTGAAACAGAGCTGATGAACGACAACAAAGTGAGGATTCTGTTTCTGAGGGTGTAATCATCCCGTTACCACAACAAGTCCAAGCAAAACATCCGAGCAGCTGAATCTGAGCTGATTAACACTAATTATCTGCTGTTCAGTGACATCATCATCCCAGGGGTGGGATTCCCATCTGGTACTTCATGGTGACTGAATGAATTATGTTACAAAATAAGTGACTGACTGACTGAATGAATGACCAAATGAATGAGTGAATGTATGTGTGAGTGAATGAATGAAAGGATAATTATAGTGTGTGTGTACTTTCTGATTTTTTGTGTAAAATCTCTTCTGTACACTAGAAGAGACCTCAGCACATTTCTGCAGACAAACACACACGTTGAACTGTGTGTGTGTGCGTGGCAAAGTTCAAACTGGCTGAAACTTTTATAATTGAAACTTTTTTCTTGCCTCTGACACAGTAAAGGTCACGTCCAGCGGCTCTTCGTGGATCAGAAAGTTTCCTGAATAACTATGCAGCCAAACTGCAGCCAGTGAAACTGTGTTAACATCACAGTGTCAAAAATAAGATTATATTATATTACAGTAATAAAAGCCCCAGAGGATGTTCTGTTCTGTCATTACATTTTACAGGAATGAACTCTGAGACTGGAGAGGAAATCATTTTAATTAACTGAATCCATTTTAACCAATAGAATATGTCTTTTGTGTCTCAGTCTTTTATATATTTCATGGCTGAAGGATGAACTGCTGTGATTTCCAAATTAGAGACCTGTTGTAAAAATAACCGTGAAAGAGAGACCGCTAAAGATAGCTAGACCTCCCTCTTTTTTATGACGTGTGACAACCACAGCACTGACAGGCAAATGAACAAAGAATGGATTGTAGCCGCTGATAGCACCATGAATTGCACATCACTTGCAACCGCTATCTGCCCCGTCTAAAGGTCTGATTTAGAAAAGATATTACGCTAATGATATCACAGCGCAAACACGGCCATAAAGTTTTGCATCTGATTGCAATTATCCATGTGGCAAAGTATGAATGGTGGTTTCAGACGGCGAGCTACAATCAAAAAGTGATATTCTCGAGCATGCCTAGCAACAATGCACTTCAGTTACCACCAACTCTCTGAAGACGCTAATCTTTTTCACTCTAACTGCGTGTGGCTGTTAGCGCTGGTGGTTGTGAATTGGACTTTTTTTGCAATGAGGCTCATTTGCATAGAAAGGGGCCAATTTTGCGCCGAATATCTGCATATTCTACCTGATTCAAATATGTGCAAAGAGCACCGGAGCACCGAGACACTATTTGCTTGGCAGCGCAGTGAGGTGTGCGTTTCACCCTTTGTGGGTGCTTTGACAATTACACAGTTTCTTTTTGTCTTATTCGTGCAGGTTTAGCAGCCACAAAAGCCACGCAGTTCTTTTGTGAATTCACCAGTCTGTGTGCAGGACCTGCCAATGACTCAGCAGATGTTGAAAAAACTTCAATGAAATGTAACATCTGGTGGAAACCATTGCTAACTTTAGCAAGCTAGCTTGCTAGCTTCCATTTTCCAAGTGGAATACAAACTTAACAGAAGGATGGCTCCTCTTAATGTAGGATGTTATAAAGGAACAGACAGCTCAAATCGCTAACTGTACATAATCAACACTAAGTGGACTATGAGGAAAAAACGCGTTGTAGCAATTCCTCTAGGATATACGGAATAGCGAACTACAGTCAGTAGCACACCATTTAAGTTGACAGCACATCTCCTAGCAACACTGGGTCTCAGATGTCAGTCAACGGCTGCCATGGGAAATGCCCACCCACAGACTTGAAGCTGGGACACTGTTTCCAAAAACATACACATAAAAAATATGCACAATTGCTGCAGTATCACATTTCATTACATAACAGGTAAGGAGAATTTCTGTTACACTGCTGTGGAATAGCTTTTCTCTACAATGATTGCATTAAGGGTCTTCTTGCTTGCTGAGAGGCTGTAGAAGTCAAACCATATCTGGATTCCTGACCATCTCAAGAAATCTGGACTCAGCCAACACATGGCAGTCCTTGTACAGATGTCTACATTTGTTACTGACTGCTCATGAAACCAGAGACAGAAGCAGGTCAGGGAACAGTGCTTCCATCTGTCTTGACTGGACATCAATTTAGACCTCGATACAGTATTTCAGGATTCTTCAAATAATTTCAAAATCACTTTAATGCTCGTATTTCTTATTGACAGTGAAAATACATGTATATGAGTGGGAAAATATGTCTATGTGAAAGGAGAATGAATGTGCGAAGACCAGAATGAATTACGACTTGCACAGCTTCTCATAGACAGACATTAACTGAGAGTTTTCATAATGGACTCTGTAAAAGCTCATTTCATGTCCCCAGAAGTCAGATGAACACTTCATACTGAGCTCAGCTGGACCCTTCACTGCTGGTTCTTTTAATTAATGTTTAAATGAGTCTCCAGGTTCTCCAGAGTAACACATCTGACTCCTGCAGAAACTCACCGGGAGGTTTAATCGCTCCAACAGGAACCCTTCCAAAAGCTATTCTTAGACTCAGTAGTGGAGCTAAGAGTTTGCTGGATGTTCCCACAATCCACTCCTGATCCTGACAGCCACAGAGACGGTGACCCTGGTTGGACTCTCTGGAGAATTCTGGGTAAAAACCCATAGACTAACATACTGCAAACCCTGGCTGTGTGTTCAACCAAGCATTCAACAACACACACACACACACACACATACTGACAGTAACGCTCCACTGACTGCAGGAAAGTTAAGGAAATGCCAGATTTGTCTGAAAAGTTTGGCTTGACAGCAGAAACTTGACGAGAGCAGAAAGACTTACATTTTCTCCTTCAGCTACAAGCTGCAGAGAAACTGACTGAGGCTGGACCCACACACACACATACACACACACACACACACACACACTGCTTGACTGTGTGTGTGTGGCAATTAAGCAGTGAGTAGGATGCTGCAGGAGTTCAGCACAGTTCGGAGTTCACATGCAGTTTTTATAGATTTTACCATTAAAAAAACACAGTTTCAGTTGTGGAGTTCTGATGCTTTATCAGGCAAAATTACCACAAATATTTTCACTACTATTTAGTGTTAATTTCATCAACGAAAACTATGACAAAAAATATTCGTTGAGGACCTATTTTTCCAGATGAAAACGAGACTAAAACTAAACCTTTGAAAAGGAGAACTACAACGAAATGATGGACAAAAAAGACAGATGGACAAATTAACTAAAAATTCTTTTAATGCAAAGTCTTACTCAACAAGCTGCATGCATCTGCAGAATCACACACTAGTTTCCTCTGCCACCCAAAATATCTTTTGTTCAAAAGTTGATTCAGCCGCTTTACCTGTTATTGACCTCCGTTATTAGGAAGCATCTTGCATCCAGTAACTGCCTGGACTAAATTCATCTACAATGCAGAATTAGAGAAAAGAAACTAAATAGCTGGGACAAACTACAGAAACATGCAGGTCAGCACGCCATTTATAAATTGGTTAGCTAATGTAACACTGTCAAGTGCTGTGGATGTAACATTAACATTACTTTTAGTCAGTTATCTTTCGTGTTGCTATCGGAAGAAATGAGGAAGGTCCAGGCCAGGATTAATGTCTTTCTCTAGATGTTCGCTTATCACTAACTTCTCCAACGTTTTAGCTTCTCCTCTCAAGCTAAACCAGACAGGATATTTTGCGAGTGAAACAGCTTCTGATGCTGCGGAAGGCCTAATGCTAATGCTAGGTGAGCAGGAACAACAGAGAGAGTGAGCGGTTCTGTTCAAACATCCAGAGTTTGGAAATCTCAGGATAGATTAGAACAACGCCTGTAACCATGGTAACTGCACACAACAAAGATGGCGACAGCTGTATCCTCAAAATGCTTAGAAGATATAAAAATTAAAAAGGCATGACAAAAATGAGACTAAAATTTCCCTTACATTACATTACATCCAACACCTCAGCATGCACCTGAAGGCTCTCAGTCTATGTTCCCTTATGGGTGAAGTCATTACCATCACTCCCTACTCCCTATTGTGCTGATGTTTCTTACTCAAAACGAAATTGTGTCTAATTTTCCTTTTGAAAAGATGTAAGTGTCCATAATGATGGTACTGATGATGAGCTGATGTTAGATCTTCTCACATGTCTTCTGCTGTATTTGTAATGGCTACTACAAGGCAAATTCCCTTTTAAGGGACAATAGTTTCAGTCTTTTTTCTCTTTTCAATCTTCTGACCCTCTGACCTAGACAGATTTTAAAAAAACAGAGGCCCCTGCACAGATCAGGAACAAGGACCCAGTTGTCCCCTGTGTCAATGGGCATGGAGGTCATCAGTTTTTACTGGTAGAAAATGTACTTTTTTTTTTAATCGAACATGTGCCAATTTGAGTTAATGTAAATTTGTTGAACCGTCCTCTACAGCTCTTGAGATTTCACTGCATTTGTTTTAGGCTTCTTTGGAAGTGTTGCTGTGTGACCCTGGCATGTGTTTTGAAGATATTCTAGTGTTGGCCAGGGATGATTCGGCCCTGATCCTCAAGTCTCACACGAAGAATGCAGGCAAATATGTGAACAATAGCACTCACACAAGAAAAGTTTAACTACTTGGACACACATCATGTATATTATCTCCTGAAGATTGCTACTCCCAGTATTGTTAGAACTAATGAATAATAATCATTTTTTTCTTTGTCTTTAATGAAACATTCTTTTCCTCTCACCCTGATCTACAGAGAGGTCAGAGGTCAGGCTGTGGAGCTGGCAGGACTTGGTGAAAAACACTTCAGCAGGGGTTTAAACACTAAAACCTGCTGCTGTTTTAGTATGTTTGGTATTCAGCTTTCAATTACTTTAATAAATACTATTTTTTAAAATATTGCTCCATTTTAAGCTTGTATCACAAACTGTCAAGCAGCTCTGACATCAGTGATCGATCAACTCTGACCTGAGAGCCGATCAGCAGAGAAATATCAATCACATGCAGGAAAATAAGCGGACAGAAACTAAATGAGGTCAGCTCTCCACAGACAGACAGACCGTCTAAACCTCTTCTTTATGGACATAAATTACGAGCCGTTCGCGTCGACTCTGGAAACATGAATCATTTTTCTCTACTGCTACTTCTTGAGCACAGAGAGACAGGCCACATCACTTGAGCTAATACATCAGACTGCCAAGGCCCTGCCCCCCGTTTTGGGAAAAGAATCATGCTTTCACATAAGGAGAGAAACAGGAAAATGTACAAAAGCTGTTGTGTAGCAGGTTGTAAAACCAAAAACTAACGTATTAATAACCAAGGCTTTCACACTGAGATCTGAGACCACACTGTGTGAATATTCAGTGTGGTAAATAGCTAAATGATGCCGGTGACAGTTACTACTGATAGATACCTATCAGAGTGGGAGGCTGCTGGAGTACAGTCATACAGTATAGCAGCATCAGACTCCAACTAAATCTCAGGCTAGTCGAGCTCAATCTGCTGGCTTTAACAGGTTATTTACAGACAACACTTAGCTTAATGGTCATTCAATCAAATATGTATAGATGGCTGGATAAGCGATGTCTGGCCACTGGAAGACTAAAGGGGCATGATGGCTGACCGATCAATCTTAATTTATTAAGGTATGGCGAATGCTCACATGCAGGCAAGGTAGCAAAATAACTATTAGACATGTCTATAAAAAAGTGGTTATTTAACACAAAATGAATGCATACAAACTTTTTTTGTAATCTAAGCACGTCAAACTGTATTGACATCTATAGGATGGATCTTCTGTTTTCTATCCCCCCAAAAAGGGGCTCAGCCATGACGTTTTATGAAGTACCCGTAAGACCAACTCAAAAGCAATTTTCATGGTTTCTTGGTAGAAGCGCGCACTTACACATCTCCAAAAAATAATATTTGATAAGTTGATACATCTTAATATAGTGCAAACATATACAGTTTTGCGTGTGCCCGGGTTGGGTGTGCTGGAGACTAGAGAGGAATCCTTAAGTCTCTGTGTTCAGCTCCCAATACTTCTGTAGCTTCTAACATAATCTCTGTGGTTTGTTAGTTCAGCTTTAGTCTTACGTTCCTGTTTACTTTCAGATATCAGCTTTACTGTATTTTACTGATCACATTCAGCCGTATTGTAGCAGCCCTGCACTTCCTGCTGCTGCTGCTTCGCATTAAAAGACTTCCATCCGTGAACCAGCGGGAGTACTTGTCACAGAGTTCGCAGTGCTGATAAATATGGGCATATTTGGTGTTATTTGGTCAGTGGATCAGGTGACAAGCTCTGCTTTGGGTCGTGCGAAACCAGCACAGCTGAAACACGTCATCAAGGTACAACTTCTTTTACCGTGCCGAGATGTTGTGTGGAAAACTGGTTGCTGATTCTGATTCCTGCCAATAATCACTCACAGCTGTTTGTTGGAGTGAACCTGGAACCATCTGCAGCCCCTAGTCAATGTACGGGGCATCATTTCATGGATACCCTTAGTAACCATTTAAATCTTCGGACACAACACCAAAATCAATCAGTAATTGATTTTATGAGGTTTTGTACTCACTTATGAGCTGTTCCACATAGTTAGGACAGTGACATCATCTGCAGCTGACTTTTTTACTCTAAGCAAATCTCCAAACTCCATTTCCTCTGGATCATCAAAATACATTCTGTGGTGTCAGCAGGATTATTACAGGGAGCGCTCGGTTTATGTAAAAGGACAGATGGTTACTCGCATTGCTGTGCACCTGTAAATGGACCCTGATATGACCTGAATGCAGTCAACAGACAAGAATGATGAACACATGTTTTTAGTCTGTCACCCCGAGTGTTTTCTACAATAACTTTAAACATGTCAATTCAACACAACCTGCCCTTGGAAGCATATAAGGGATGCTGTTCAATAAATGTGGGATGCTGTACATTAATACTTAAAGAACTTAAAGATATGCATATACTGCTGTACATTAATATTTGGGGTACTGTATATTTTTGGATCCCAGACAAAAGTTTCCTCCAGCTTGGACATTAAACTGTTGCTGCTGCTTTTTAATGGTTAGAGAGAGTGAAAGCAGCTGATGTGATGTGATTGGCTATTAGGTTATTTTTGGATGTTACCTCCACTCCACCCTAAGGTAACATCCGGAAACTGTGTCTTTTATTAGTATGGCTGTTTTGGTTTGTAGTATTTGTAGTAGATGCTACAAGACCAAACGTCCTTGAAGTAACAATAAACTTTTCTGTTTGAGCTTCTGAGCACCTGATGTAGAAATATTTATAATGCTGTGGCACCACTCAGACAATATTGAGACAACTGCTTGTTTTTTAGGCATATATATATATATATATATATATGTGTGTTCACATTTAGTCAGTGTTTTCACTAACAGTGTGCTGAATGAGCTGTTTGCAGCTCCTGTTTGCAGTGTACCCATGGATGTACAGACAACTATCACTGGATTACTGTGATACTGAAGGAAACCTAAAAACAGGAGGATTCGCAGGCAAGTTCTGCAGCCTCTTTTTTTCTCTGATTTCTATGTGGATTTATGGATTTGGATTTGTTATCCTTTGAAAGTGGAAGTCACACTGAATCTAAAAATATGTGTATCATGTCTGTGTGTTCAGATTTGACTGAGGGTTTAAAGAACCCATTATAGCCTCTAGAGTCTTTGGTTTGTTTGGCTGTTTTGGGGTGTGTCCATTTGTATATATTTTACTGATGTACTCCATGCCTACTGTTGTATTTTCAGTGACTGCTGAAAAGCACACACATACACAATTTATATATATTTCTTTTTGAGCTTTTGAGCACCTGAACATTCTAAGAAATAGAAGCTTTTAGACAGAGGCCCCTGCATGGCCCAGGACCCCTGACCCAGTTGTTGCCTGTGTCGGTGGGCATGGAGGTCATTACTTTTTACATGATGGAAAATATCCGTTTTTTGGGTGGAGTTTTTGACTATGAAAAGAGGTTGTATGGTCCTCGACAGTGTGTCATAAATCACACGAGCAGCTTGGACAGTAAACAGAGGAAAAGTCAATGAGTTGGGAGTATGGGGAAAAAATGTATACTGTATATGCACATTTGTTGATCCCATCAATCAGTAAAATGAGGCCAGATCACCAGAGAGCAGCTGCTGACTGATGGCAGTGTCACCGTTTAAATGTGTGTCAGAACAAACTTCCAGGGTGGAGAAACCTGAAAAATCAGCCGCCAGTGTTAAATGGTTAATGTAGTATACAGCTGGAATAACAAGCTCCGATTGTCTCAGCGCAACCACGCAAAATGTTAAAGAGTCTTCTTTAAATAAATATCCTGAAATATGGCAGTTATGTTTTTTTTTGGTTTATGTCACAACAAATGGGGCAGTCTGTTCATGTTGGTGCAGTGTAGAGATGTGGACAGAGAGAGGAGGGAATAAACATATACAAATGTAAACTCACCCTGGACAGGACAACCTCTAAGGTGATGTTCTGAGGAGGAGCGCTGGGTACTGCAGAGACAAACACAGAAACAGCGTGAATACCGTCAATCAGGTCATTCACAAGCCAAAGATAAAACTGGCTGCCGTATATAGAGTGTTGAGATTGCAGTGTACAGTATACATGTTTTTTTTTGCTGTTTAAGAAGATAAAATGTCCTAATTTATAATCTGGATAAGTCTTCAGGCTTCTAAAAATCTGAGAAGGTAAAACAGATCCCAGATCACAGCTCATGTCCACACTGAGGTTATAACCAGTGATGTTACATGTGATCTAACAGTTGGGAACCACTGTGTCAGAGAGACATGAACACATTCAGTGACTTGGTTCATTGTTTTTTAAACTAATAACTTCAATAAACCTCATTCAAAATCCCACTGACATTTGTAATAATGCAAATAAATAAAAGTACAGCTTTGGAACATAACTTGACTCTACAGTATGTTGTGTGGTTCACTCCATAAGGACGGTAATTAAAAAGAAAACCATCTAAAATCATCAATCAATATTTCTGTTCTCAATTTCCCACAAAGCCCGAGACCACAGCCAAGTCCATGGACTAGTCTAGGAGTCAGGATTAGTTCAGACATGTCTGTGCTACCAGCAGGACAGTTTTTACACAGCAGAGTTTACAGCTAAAACGTTGACAAAATGACATTAGAAGAAAGTGTTGGTGAATATTATGGACATAGACAAAACCAAGTTACGATGACGTAAATACCTGCTCTGATTTTAATTTGATTAATCATTGTTTAGCTTTGTTAAAATCATGAAGATTTGAAATTCTAATAGCAAGTACTGTAGTGGATACCTATGGAAGCCTATAGGGGACTATATTAAAATGATAATGTAAACTAAAAATGAAAATGTAATTCCACAGTAGCATTATAATTTTCCACATGCATGTGTTATTTGTGTAAAAATTTAAATGCAATAATCCAATTTGCATTTTTATTTTCACATACTTGTGTGGGCGTTCTAAGACCATATTAAAATGAAAACGGAAAAGCTGTTTGACATTTCATTTTCAAAGTCGTACCCTGATGTACAGTGGACAATGTTCAAATGTTAATTCAAAGCAAGCAGTCTTAGTGCTAAGCTAGGTTTCTCTCAGAGACTTTGGACCTGAACGCCTCATTACAATGACGCTGTATTACTAGTTTTTTACAGTGTCAGTGTGCTGGCTGAGTGCGGGGCGGACTCTGTTTGGTGTTAGATCACTGCTGTCAATCAATCATCCTGATGACATCAGCACAGACAGGAAGCAGACGAAGCAACGCTGTGGCGGCGTTCAGCCTCCGAGATCTGACTATGTCACTACAGCAAAACAAGACTACCACCGGAGACATGACAGGTGTCATTACACACACACACACACACCCACACACACACGCACACACACAAACTTTATCTCTCTGAACAGTCAAGATGTCAAACTGATTCTGGGTCAGTCCTGGTTTCTTTACTCCTTTAAATTCTTAAAAATCTGACATCACAAACACATTGACTCTCTGTGAGCATCCCAGATAATGATCCGACACAAAGATGAAGAAGATGAAAAAGAAGATGGAGGAAAAACGAAAGCTGACAATTAAAGGCAAAGAAGAAGAGCACAAAAATAAATAGATGGAAGAAAAGTAAGATAAATATAGTAAAGACGATGATGAGGAAGGAGAGGGAAAAACAAAAGACCAAACTGAACAGGATGAAAGAGAAAAAAGAAAGATCACTAAATATGAGAAAAACAAAAATGAGGGAGAAGATGATGGAAACAAAGGAAAGGAAAAAACATGAAGATGAAAACAAAGAAGACGCAACACAAGAAATATAAAGTTTAAAAAAGAAAAGAGAAATAAAGAAAAACAAAGTTACAGAAGAAAATGAAGATCATGAAAGGTAAAGCTAACAGAGACAAACATAACGGAGACAAAGGACATGAAACAAAGTGAAATTTAAATCAAATAAAGTAAAAAAAAAAAGAAGGCAAAGACAAAGGAAATGAAGAACAGGAAGTAGAAGACTAAAAACAAACATTACGTAAAAAAAAAGATGATGATGATGAAGATACGGGGATGAAAACAAAGAACACCAAGGAAACAAACAGAATAACACACGAAAAGAAGACGGAGAACTAGAACATGAAAACCGAAAAACAAGAATATGATGACGGCAGGAGGAAGAGGATGAACAGGATGATGATGATGAAGAGGCAGCAGACGTGTGAATCAGAGACAAAGTGTGATGCTCAAATTGAGAATCAAAGTGTTTTGGTTTGAATGAACTCTGCGTCTGTCCAACCAGACGCCTGATTAACTGTCAGCCGCATATCTATTGATTCAGCTGCTCACTGTCTGTGTGTGTGTGTGTGTGTGTGTGTGTGTGTCAGTTTTATTGTGGATTCAATTAGCCCACAAGTCATTGTTATCATCGAGGCGCAGCCGGAAGATTCACAATACAGCCACTCTGCATCTGTGTGTGTGTTAATTCAGATGGTTGTTATGGTGTGACTGCAGCTGGACAGATGCCTCTATTCTCCCTCACTGTCTGTGTACGGAAGTTTATTAACGCCAACACACCCGTCTGAGCAGCAGCTGAATGTTGAAGTCTGAGCTGATATTAAAGGCCCAGTCTGTGGTCCAAACATAAACCGCAGGACAGGAAGCTGCTATCATTTCCTCATTGATTGACAGGTCAGGTTTAACAGTAATATAGGGAATAACAGTAGACAACAACTGGCTAAAATCATATTGTCCTCAACAATTTGATAAGGCCCACAGAGCCCACTAGTGAGCTGAGTATTTGGTGAAACTCAACAACAATCTTGAAATTTCTTATTTCAAGATTTTCCACTCTTCATTAATGTGCAAATTGAAAATGTACATAAAAACAGGTGGATGGAAATGCACATAGACCTATTTGCACTGTGACAGAATCCTACAGTGTTGGTTTAGTATGGCCAGATACCTCGAAGAATGTGAATTATACATCTGTAATTTATATGTGACAACATGCTTGTTGGGCATATTTTGGAGTGTGTTTGCTTGATTGACAGGTGTTTTTGTTGAGAGTTATATCACCTGTCTTTTGACTCTTAAATACTTAAATGTTTAGTGTATAATATTGTATTATATTGAATTTGTAATATGTACATTGAGTTCTGCTCATGTTTTGTTCTCTGAATGTTTTTATCATGAACTTCCATTTTCCAGTTGATTGTCTGTGTTCCTCCCACACATGATGAACTTAAATAGTGAGTCCTCTGTTTCTGCCTGTCTGTCTGTGTGTGTGTGTGTGTGTGTGTGTGTGTGGACTCCATTAGTGTGTCAGGCTAAGAGGCTCTAAAATGAGGCAGCTCCTTCCTCATCTCCCTGCTTAATTAAAGACCCCCAAGTCCCCTAATGAAACAACTGACAGCAGGAGAGAGAAGGGGTGTGTGTGTGTGTCTGAGAGAGAGAATGTGTGTTGAGGGAAAAAAAGGATAAAGTGTGTGCTGCTATTGCTTGGCTCCTCTTTCTATATTTCCTGCTCCTTCATCCAAACCAATACCCCTCACTCTCTCTCACACACACACACACACACACACACACACAGTGTCAAGTAATAGGCAGCACCTGGTCCAGCAGTTCTCTGGTTTCAGCTGAACGGCTGCAGAGCTTCAAACTGGGACCAGTTGGAGCCAGTCACACTGCAGACAGCAGACCTACCCTCAGTACTCTTTCCTTTTCTGGACACTGTGTGTTTTGAAATATCAGCAGTCTGTTTATTGGTTTTGTTCCTTTTATAGATTTTTTTATACCCTTAATTTAAGCACTTTGAAAAGCTGTGTGGACAGTAATTTGGAAATTAGAACAACCTGAGCTTCAATAAGGTACAAGAAATAAAGATGCTAATGCCACTTTAAATATGACTGCACTTAAATAAAATGTTTGAATCATGTATGGATCTCTTTAGCAGAGCTCAGCGTGTATAAACATGGATTCTATTGAGTGAGAATGTTCTCATTTAAACAACCATGGACTTTCAGAATTAACTCCTCTTCAGATTAAACCTCATCCACTTGTCGGGTTCAGTTCACTCTTTTAAATCTTTAAAAGGTCCACAGAAATTATATTGTTACTCGTAATGTGATGTAATCATGCAGGGCCATAGCTAACACTGAGATCATGTCATCAGTATTTTGGGGGATGTGTCGTGTTTTTTGCAAACTGTTATTATGTGTAACTTTCAATTTTCGTGGTAATTTTATTGTGAAATGTAGACCAGTATTAGTCATCCAGTATTTCATATCCTGTGGTGCAAATGAGCTTACATAACATGCTATAACCAAGTTGTTTTTCTTTTTTCTCATTCCTGTTGCAAATGATTGTCAGCGTTGTGAAGATCCTTCACTATCTTACTGTAAGTGGGAACCAAGGGGCAGTTATGGAGAGAAATATTGGGATTTGATTTGCCCACCAGTACAGCATGAGGACGTCACTGACACACTGTCTTCCAGCAACTGTTCTTCCAGTTAGCTGCAACACTAGCTAACGTTAGCTTAGAAATGGAGTCAGCTAACGTCAACAAATGACCGGCAGCCACCACAACACAGAGTCCAACACAAAGTCCACGTAGCTTGCTTGCTAACGTGGACGAATTGCTAGTTAGCTAACGTAGCAAAATACTGTCTTGAGTGGATAATGTCAGCTAATTTATCCAGACTTGCTGATGTGTGTAAGTGACCACATTGGGTGTATGAGGAGATGTTAAGGTACAGCTCACCATCTGATTGGGTGGTGACGCTGACCGTCTCTGAGGTGGTGCCTGGTCCGTAGCGGTTAATCGCCAGAACTCGAACTGTGTACTCTGTGAACTTATTGAGTCCGTCCATCTTGTAGTTGAGTCCGTTCACCTCCACACTCTGAACACAAACACAGAGGAGCGATTATCTGGGTTTTCACTCCCTACATTTACAGGTTTAGGAGCAGAAATAAGGCATTTTACTCTGTAACATGACATCACTGGAAAGAGTAAGTTATGTATGTGTGTGAAAAAAAGGCTTGTGATTTGTGTTCAAAAGTTTATTCAACTCCACATAAAGACTGGTGTTCTGACAGGCGGTGCTACAGCAGTGATGGTGCTCACCTGTTCCTTGCCGGACGGGCTCTCGGTCCACAGCAGTCTGTAGCCTAGCACGGGGCCGTTTGGTTGGTTGGGAGGCTCCCAGCTCACTTGGACAGATGTGGGAGACAGAGCCTCAGCTTGGAGAGACTCCACCCTACTGGGAACCTGGACTGTAGAGACACACAAAGACGAACACACTCACAAATACTCATACTACTGATACAAGTACTACTACTGTTTTCACTGCTGACTACAGTCACCGAGACCATTTGAAGGTCCCAAAATTCTCATGACTCCAGCAAGTAAAGATCTTATGGATATTATTATATTATTTGAAAAAGTGGGTGTGTATTTTTTAGGGTTAGACATTTACATCCTCACAAGAGGCATTCTCTTGGAGTGTGTCCCTTTCATGTTACCTTAAAGGGGCACTCCAGTGATTTAGTATCAGACTTCCATAAAGTCCTTTTTCAAACTTTGGAAAAGCACAGCCACAGGGAACATCATGTAACAGGCTGAGTGTGTGTAAAATCAGTGAAGTGGCCCTTTAAGAGAGTGGTCCATTAGGAGTTGTTTGTAGCCTTAATGTTGCTAGACTAGCCACTTTCCTGAGAGTTGGTCAGCACTAAACGTGTTAAGCTAGCCCAGTCTAACCTACAGGACTTTGTGATAGCTTGTGTAATGTGTTTTTGCTTTTGGTCTAACAGTATCTCTGGGAAACGTTCCCATCAGGAATGGTCTGATAACATGTTTCTTCAAAAAGTATTTTCCCAAAAACAGGTGTTGAAAAAAAGGGGGTGTTTCATAATCAGGGTCGTCCTATATTTACATATTCAGAAATATAAAGAAATGCACACGATACAGAAAACAAAGAACACCGATTCAACAGAGTATAGATATGTATATATGACAAAAAATATATCTATTTTTGTGTGTGCGTGTGTCTTACGGTCAGGTTTGGTGGTGATCCTCAGGGGGGCAGAGCTGTCTCCTGGTCCCATGTCGTTGTAAGCGATGACTCTGAAGCTGTAGCTTTCCTCTGGTTTCAGGTTGGAGACTGTCAGCTCCAGAGACTCCGGCTCCGACACGTTCACTGACCGCTCCCTGACACAGGGAATCACAACGTCATACACTGAACTACTTTCATTACAAATATAATAACAAATTTACATTTTTAATTTAAATTGTATCATCACCACATTTTCTTACCATTTAACTAATTTCTAATATTTATTTTTATTATTTTTTTTTATTTCATTAAGAAAATCAGTTGTTGATGAGAGCTGATAGTTTATAAATACCACTGCATTTGAAAGAGATAATCGGATCTGTAATCAGCTGTAATCTGTGTAATCCCTCAGTGACAGCAGTTAATCCTCAGATTACAGCACCTCTGCAGCCTCTCAGTCCTCAACTAATCACTGAATCACTGAAGAGACAGCTTCAAAGATTCAAATGTTTCCATTGCAGCACCAAATACACTCTTTCTGCACAGTTCACTGTAAAAGAAAGCTGACCATGCAAATATCTTTGGAATGATTTTTATACTAAATATTGGAGGCATTGTTTTCTTAAATCCTGTTGATAAAAATAATGGAAACTTCATCTTAATAGAATTTTGTTCCACTTTGATGGGAATTGATAGAAACATGATGAAGAATCTTTGCCACATTGATTTCAAAAGAACATCAGACACAAACAGTGTTTGGTTTCCAGATTGTAACTGATCTTTAATTTAACATCCATCCATCCATTTTCTTCCACTTATTCACGGCCGGGTCGCGGTGGCAGCAGGCTAAGCAGGGTTGTCCAGGCGTCCCTCTCCCCAGCAATGCTTTCCAGCTCCTCCTGGGGGACCCCAAGGCATTCCCAGGCCAGATGAGGTATATAATCCCTCCAGCGTGTTCTGGGTCTACCCCGGGGCGTCCTACCAGTTGGACGTGCCCGGAAAACCCCTAAAGAGAGGCGTCCAGGAGGCATCCTAATCAGATGCCCGAACCACCTCAACTGGCTGCTTTTGATGCGAAGGAGCAGCGGCTCTACTCCGAGCTCCCTCCAGATGACGGAGCTCCTTACCCTGTCTCTAAGGGTGAGCCCAGCCACCCTACAGAGGAAACTCATTTCGGTCGCTTGTATCCGCAATCTCATTCTTTCGGTCACTACCCAAAGTTCATGACCATAGGTGAGGGTTGGAACGTAGGCTGACTGGTAAATTGAAAGCTTTGCCTTTCGGCTCAGTTCTCTTTTCACCACAGTCCGGTACAACGCCTGCATCACTGCTGATGCTGCACCAATCCACCTGTCCATCTCACGTTCCATTTTACCCTCACTCGTGAACAAGACCTCGAGACCAACAAGACCTCCTTCGTCTGGGGCAGCTCACTTCCAACCCAAAGGGGGCAATCCACCATTTTCCGGCAGAGAACCATGGCCTCGGAGGTGCTAACTCTGTCAACTGCTTCACACTCGGCTGCAAACCGCCCCAGTGCATGCTGAAGGTCACAGCATGATGAAGCCAACAGAACCACACCGTCTGCAAAGAGCAGAGACGCAATTCTGAGGTCACCAAATGGGACACTCTCCTCCCCCCGGCTACAGCTTGAGATCCTCTCCATGAATATCACAAACAGAATCGGTGACAAGGGGCAGCCCTTGCGGAGTCCAACACCCACTGAAAACGTGTTTGACTTTGTGCCGAGAATGCGGACACAGCTCTCACTTTGGTTATATAGGGACCGGATGGCTTGTAGCAGCAACCTTGGTACCCCATACTCCCACAGTACACCCCGCAGGACCCCCCCCCACACTGTTGAAAGCCTTCTCCAAGTCGACAAAACACACGTAGACTGGATGGGCAAACTCCCATGAACCCCTCAGCAGCCCTCCACTCCTCTCCAGGAGTTTAGTTCCAGATCCAGAGCCATGCGTAGAGGTGAGCCCAACTATATCTAACTGGTACCACTCTACCTCCCGCACCAGCTCCAGCTCTTTCCCCACCAGAGAGGTGATGTTCCATGTCCCTATAGCCAGTCTGCGATCAGTCCCCGCCTTCGCCTGCCGCCCCTTCTTGCAACACACCCCACCCCGATGCCTATTCCTGCAGCTGTTGGGCCCACAGGGTGGCAGCTCCATGTTGGTTTTTTGGGCTGTGCCCGACCGAGCACCATGGGTCAAGGCCCGGCCACCAGACGCTCGCCGTCAAGCTCCCCTCCCGGGTCTGGCTCCGGGGGGGGCCCGGGTCTCCCTTTTGCGGGCAAGGTGATGCAGCTCTTTTCAGGCCGATCCATTGAGGTTTTGGGAATCGCTCTTAGTCTGAGTCTTAGTCTAACAAACCCAGCCAGCTCTTGCCTTTTCGCCTCAATTGAAAGATTAATGCCCTTTTAAGGTATAAATTAACAGATGGCGTTCCCTATTTGGTGAGTTTTCTTTACCCTTTAAAAAACACTGAAAATCTGCGGAAACCCCCATTTTAAAGACCTCACTATATTACAATCCACTTATGCCATTAAATCCCATTAAAACACTGATACAACATATAAATCAGACAGCTTGAAAAGGGAAAGTCAGTGAAATTTTGGGGACATTTTGTCAAGAGGAATTCTCCACAGACTGAATGTCCACTGCAAATGTCATGCCAGTCCAGTTAGTTATCAAGATATCTGTCTCTGGACCAAAGTGTTGGACTGACAAACTGACAGAGCAACAAATCAACCGATATGAGCAGCAGCAGTGGAGAGACACAAAGATTACAGAAAATACAGAAGGTGAGTGGAGTTCTCAGGGTTTATGAATCCATATTTTCCTCTGAGCTGCTGAGTAAAAAGGCAGCAAGGCCGAGCTAGATGTTGAGTTAACCAGCAGGTCTGTTTCTGTCACACAGTGTGAATTCTCTTTGCCTGTCAAAGGCCACAGTCTGGGGTCATTCAGTCCGCTCAAAAACAAATAATCCACACCCAGTGAGGGACGGTTCTTTCTCTGCTTACTCTTCCCTTTCTACCCTCTGTTTCTCTCTGCTTGAGAGCAGGATGGGCAGAATCTCTCTCCCCTTGTCAGTTCCTTTCTCTCTCTTTACCCTCCTGTCGTTTGCCTTGCGCTGCTCACACTTTACAATACGGTGCACAAAAATGTGAGTAGTTACTAAGGAACAAGAGAGGAACGAATCAGGAACGACCTGATAATAAATCGTTAATGAGTAGTTCCTGAATAACTCTGAATTGAGGACTCTATAGTAGATAATGACGAGTTACTATAGAACAGACTGGGAGATACTATATTAATGAATCATTAGGTAATGGTTAGTTCATAAGTATCCGTGAATCGGAATAACAACCACTTTCCTCATAAGTTGTTCCTGATTGGCTCTGAACTAGTAGCCACTCATTCATGACTAATGACTATCTGACCATTACTTTATGGAAGTTTTGATTGGACTTTAACAGTTTAATAGTGAAGTAAAGTCCAATCAAAACTCCTACTACTACTACTGCTACTTGCTCCATCTACCATCCCGACCTCTAGACCTTTTCTTTCTGCTTCACGACATTGAGGACACACTACTTCCTGGATTGGCATTGGACGTAAATTGTGGGGTGCGGATCTGTCAAATGTAGACCTAATTCTAGGGATACTGGACTGGTGGACAGAGGAGAGACCAGCTCAGACCCACTGTCAGAAGGCTCTGTAGCCAAAGGCCTCAAAATAGAGAGTGAAAACTCACCTTTTCATTCATCTAATTCTTTCTGCTTTCCTTCTTTTTCCATTTTTCTCTCTTGATCGTTTTTCCTATTTCTATAGTCAATATATTTCCTGGGAGTCATTACAACTGACAAAAAATTTCATCCTCACTCTCCCTTCTTGCTGTCGCCCTTTCTCCAGTAATCTTTTATTGTTTTCCCTCCCTCCCTCCTCTCTCCCTCCCTCCTCTCCACTAAGTTATTAGTGCTGAAAAACCCATCTCTGTATTTTTCTCTAAGTCATTAGAACTGACAAAACCTCTGCCTCTGTCCTTTCTGTAAGTCATTAGGACTGACAGAATCTCTCCGTCGTATCGTTTCATGATGAAACTTCAGTGGCTCTTTTGTCCAGTGTACCGTTCAGAGCCCTAAAGCACTGCAGGCCGGTTAGTCCCTGAGGTAACAAAGCTTAAAAGCCTGGATGTGAAAGCCTTCAGCTGGAGCCCGGACTGTCAGAGGTTACCATTTAACATCAGCGGGGGACTCGCCAGTATGTCACCCAGAGATTCTTCTAGTAAACGTTCAGTGCTGCTGTGAGCAGCAAAGCTGTGATCAAAGGAAACAAGTGTAAACCAAAAAAACCTATATTCCACTGCCTACCAGGATACCAGGAGACTGGCACTATTTTATTAACAGATTACATTGAAAACAAAAAGGAGCGAACTCTGCGTTTGGCATTATGCTTCATCAGATTCGCTCTGTGCTTGTTGCCATCAAGCATTAGACTGTCCATTTTTGGATCTTGTACTTGTCTGTCCTTCCCTCCTCTCCCTTATTAAGACAGGTATATTTAATATCTACTCTGTTAATAGTATTCACCTCCTTCGACTGCTGTAATATATTATGTATTTTGTATAGTACCCTCTTTTGATATGTATCTTAATATGAGGAAATTCATGTATTTTGTACTCTATGATATTCATGATATCTTATGGAAATGTATGCATTCTGGATCTACTCATCCTCTGTAGTATTGGAGATGGAATAGCTAGATTTCGTACTCTCACATTAATTGTATTTCATTATCTTATGGAAATGTAATATTTCTATCTAATGTTGTGTGGTAAAATTATAACAAATCTGATGAAGCAACATGCCAGATGCGGAGTTCGCTTCTTTTTGTTTTTAATGTAATCTGTTAATAAATAGTGTCAATCCTAGAATCCTGGTGTACGCTGGAATATAGATGCAGATGCTCTGCACCAGCTGGAGAGAAGCACTGCTGTGCACGGGGTATCTTCAGCTTTTTGACATACAGTTAGTATACAACTTTACACCATCAGTCCTTTGTCCCTTTATAAGTCAACAACATGGACTTTCCGGTTATACAGTATCATGGTTCACGCACCTTCAAGTCTACAACATGGGTTCATCTACCTTTTTAGCCATGCTAGCGGTTTGTATAGACATTGATGGTCCACAGAGGATAAATATTAATGACTTTGGTGATCCCCTGACTTTTTATCTAACACCATCATCAGGTCCAAATTTCAATTTGATCAACACTTTGGATTATGACCAAAAACCTGCAGAACTATTTCATTCAATATTTCACTTTCCAATCAGCCTCAGCTGCACTCTGTTAAGTGCTAATTAGCAAATGTTAGCATGATTAAGAAAACATCTTCATCAATTTGACAACACATGCATAGCATTTAGACACGCTGCAAATACAGAAAACACAACCAAACACAGAAAACTATGAAGGTATTATTGGAGCAAAACAACTGAGCACCTGTGACAGTGGAATTTGTAGTTGTAGAAAATAGTCACACGTGTGTATCAGTAAATTTGAAGTCACAGAGAAAAATGCTTTACAAAGCAGCAAACCTGTAGAATGTTTTTCTCTCCCACAAACACAACACAGCAGTTACACCTTTTCAAATTCTTCATTGCAGGTGCACAAATCCTCTGCTACGAATCATAAATTAAGAAACTCATACTCACACTTTTGCTATAGTTGCTGCAGTAAACATGGTGCAAAACACATTCACACACCCGGATCAAAAAATGTGAAGTCATGAACAAAATTTGCAAATCAGTATGTGAATTCGTGCAATGAGAGTTGCACACCTGGAGAATATTTTCTCACAAATAGAGATAAAAGATATTTTTTCTTGGATATATTTCTATCACAAACACAAGTCAATAACTACAACTGCTTGAATCTGCCGCTACGAGTCTCAAATGCTGTTTTGTCGCTCAACAATTACAAGTTCCTTTTGCAGCACATAGCTCTGTGAAATGTGGAGCAAAAGTGATTTGTTTACTTGTAGCCCTGTACCCAGGGGTCACCTGCAGGTGATATAATGTGACTATTTTCTACAAATTCCACTGTCACAGGTGCTCAGTTGTTTTGCTCCAATAATACCTTCATAGAAAACACAACCAAACACAGAAAACACAACCAAATACAGAAACGTGCTGCGAGGAGCACAGATGACAACGGAAACTGTTCCCAGAGGACACTAAAAAGTGATGAACATGGCTTGGACACACTTGTTGTTGCCATGGTTTGTCTCTTATGAAGTTATTGAAGTCTGCTCAGTGTGTCATCCTTTCATTCAATTCTTTCATTCAATACGGAAACCCACAACATGGGTTCAGGTATACATTCAACAACGTGGGTTTACAAACTGTTATGTAACTACATCTCATATAATCCTTTTTTTGTCTTTTCACGTGGGCCAATGTAGTTCTAATCCAAGACCAAATGTTCATCCAACACTCTGCAGTCAGCACCATGGTTCTTATATAACCTTAGAGCAGTGGTCCCCCAACCTTTCTGGCTTGTGACCCCCTGAAACAACGATATCTTATGATCTGTCGTCACAGGTTGCTTATGTCTGTGAGCCGTTATTATCCAGTAATTGACTAGAAGAAGCAAAGACTCAAAGAAGGTCTGAAAAACTAAACATTAGTTTGTGGGTTGTCCCGACCTCCAGTTTGGGAACCACAACCTTAGAGGAGGAATTCAGAATCCAAAAGTCCCGTCTTACCTCTCGACTCCATCCTGGGAGTAATAAATGCCGTAGGTCTGCACAGCTCCTCCGGTCTCCTCCGGGGGGCGCCAACTGAGTCGGACAAATCGGCTGGACACTAGGACAGGGACCAGGTCGCGGGGGGCAGAGGGGAGGGCAACGCCTGGGCTGGGGGACACTGGTGGGGGATCAGAGGAGGAGGAGTAAGTCAAGGGGGTGCCTGAAGGAGCAGGAGGTGTGTGAGGAGGAGGAGGAGGTGTTTGGGCAGGTCTATACTGAGTGGGGGTGGCCTCTGTTAACAGTATCATCCAGGGGAGAGGGCAGGAGGGAGGAAGGGAGGGAGGAGAAGCAGGGACCAGGACGGGGGAGGGGGAGGGGGAGGGGGAGGGGAGGTGCAGGAGGTGAGCAAAGGAGGCGGAGCAAAGAAAAAAGGAGCAAATGACAGATTGAGATGAGCAGATAAGGAACGGAAAAGATGTGGAAGAGACAAGAAGGAAGAAAAGGAGGAAGAAGAGTGGTAAAGAAGATCACAGGCAAGCAGAAAAAGCGGCAGACCATCTGAAGAGATAAGTCATCAATCAACAGATATCAATCATCTGAAAGTAAAGAATCACGTGATCTTATTAATGAGCCTTGCTGGATTCATTCAGACATTTCACATAGATGTACTTCAAAATTAGGATTGTGTTCCTTTGAAAAGTTGATATATGTGGTTTTGGAATTATAGTGGAGTTGTATGGACTCATATAACACTACAGCAGGTAGAATGTAAGCAATTCCTGAATAAGTCACAAGACAAAAGCGAGAGACACATGGGCTACACATCCTGAATCTCTGAACCAATGTTAACCAGCAATATGTATCTGGATACTGTATATGATAATGGGCCTTTCCAATTACACCTGGTATTAATAAATAATCCTGTTATCTTGAGCCTGCATTGTGATCCGATCTTAATATGCAGATTAGGTAGGCGGAGCTGGCTGACTTGTCACCTAGCACATACAGCAGCATCGCTTCGGGAGACTCGTAAGGGCCTGCTACACCGTACACGGCAAGGGTCACATGACAAATGGAGATAGCTGAACTTCACAAAATATGGGGTTCTAGAAGCTTGGTGAGGTAGGGACTAGAAGATGGATACCCGACCCGAGCCAGACGGGTCGAGTATCGGACAAATATTTTTGAAATGATGTTCGGGTTCGGTCACGTCATTCTTGACATGGTGCTTCCAGTTCAGTTCTGGGGCTTGTTATTTACGTGACAAAGCATGAACGCAGCACACAAGCGGTAAATATTCATGTAGCCTAGCTAAGGATGGAGGATGTCAAACTAAATTTGTCATTGGGGAAGTTTAAAAAACTACAGAAAACCATGCTGGGAAATCAACAGTACGGAGGCATTTGGATTTGCTTCAGCTTACATTAACTGCGTCGGGCTTGGGTTGGGGTCACTGGCACATCTTTAAAACAACTACACATCACGTCTCCAACATATAAAAAATAAAATACATGAGCAGGTCCTGCTCAGAGTGTCACATAACAGGACTGAAGTGTTTTGATCAGGATGAAAATGCTTTCCTCAATATGTAGAACTGTTTTTCTAGTACTTAAAACACTGATGTAAAAAAATGAAAACAAAATGAAAAATGACAATCCTTAATCTTGATGTGCTGGTTGATTACTAATCAGAATTGTGAAACTTTGTTTTCAAAGATTTCGGTATCAATTTCCATTTTACCATTTTTTCAGCAACAATATGCTTCAATTCGAATATTAGAAACATTCCAAACATCAATTATTATAAAAAAATTGCTAGCTACACATTTGTTGAATGTTATAAATGTTCTTGTTTCTACTGGTTTATTTTCCTGCCCCAGTAGGTTTACACACTCATACTGCACAGTTCCTTCCTTCCTTTGTTCTTTACTTCCACGGACCTCATTGAGAACTGCTTTGACAGATGTGATTGACAGTGCATACAGCCAATAAGAGTGGAGCTTTGAAGAGCCTCACGAGACAAGTCCGAGAAGTGTTCTCAATACTGAGCATGCCAAATATGAACTTGTGTTCTTGGGAGTTCCAACTGGGAGAGTCCAAACTTGAACGTGTTATTTGCAACTGGGACACTTCAACAATCTGTACACCTGTTATTATCACTGTAATGTGTTTCCAATAAGACCAAAACCATTAGCATACACCACACTGCCTCTGTTCATTTTCCTGTATTAGTTTTCACTGTGTCGTGTGGTGAGATCTAGGAGTCAAAAGTACACAGAGGTAGCACTATTGTACTAAAAAACATGAACCTTAACTTACAACCAATTTGGCTGCAACAAATAAACAATTTCAACTCTGAGAGCTAAGTTTATCTTCCAAAAACTACTAATTTAAAACGCTATGGAGACATCAGTGTAAAAGAAAGAACAGTGACAGTTCTCATTGGGAAGACCATGGATGCTGACCGGCCAGTCTTCCCCTGTTAGTGGGTCCTCCCATCCCCAAAAACACATCTTTTTGATAAATTGCCCACATAATTGAAATCTGCACCAAAAAATCTCAAGACTAACTTTGGTGACACAACAATCGTGGTATAAAAGTTGTGACAGTTGTGGGTTTGGCTCCTATCCTCCGCCTGGTCGATAAGAAATGCATGATGGGATCTTTGTCTACCCCAAGTCAGCTGCCATAATGTCCTTAATAAAATGTGCAGAGCAAAAACACCTCTAGGTAGCCGAACTGTTCTTGACCAAATGAGGATTTGGAATTGCGACAGTACTTGTGCCGAGATCAATGCATTTTCACACGAACACAAGTACTGACAAGAACGCAGATTGAGAAAGGCCTGCAGGTCCCCGGGAGAGTGTGTGTGATGTGTGTGATCAGCAGTGTTACAGTAGTTGCCACCAATTATACTCATTTAATCCCCACGGCAGAACACAGCAATAATCAATGTACCACACACACACAGTGTCTAAAAACCAATCATCTAAAACCAAACTGACATCATCAATTGTCCTCACAACTCCTACTCCACAAGGAAAATGGGAGAAAGAGGAGACAGAGGAAGTAAAAGAAGAGGAAGATGAGGAAGTGGAGGAAGAAAAAGAGGAAGAGATGGAAGAAGAAGAAAAAGGAAAGAAACATAGATGGAGGAAGAACAAAAATAGGAGAAAAGAGGAGAAGGAGAGGAAAAGAGCAAAAGATGCAAGGAAGGAAAGAGGAGAAAAGAGGAGGAGGCGAAGGGAAAGAACAGAAGGAGGAGAAACTGGAAGAAAAAGAGGAGTAGATGGAAACAGAGGAGTGTTAACACACTTCTTCTCGTCTCTATCAGATGAGATTTCGGGGTGTGAAGGGCGGATTCGTTCCTGCTCGGTGACCCGGCCAAAAAGACCAGCCGGCGCTGAGCAGTAAAGCCGAAAATAGACGAGTAGGGTAAATAATAGAGTCAGACACCACAGAAGAAGAGCTGGAAAACAATCTGAATAAATGCCGAAAATTACACTGCAGTCTGCCCGACGACAGATGATACCTGCGCACACGCACACACGCACACACACACACACACACACACACACACACACAGCCTCATGTTTTTTCCATCACTCTGTCCAGTCTCCACAAGCTGCTCTGCATTTATATTGTTTCGTCTGCCTGAATGATCTTTAGGGGAGTTTGGTTTCAGCTCTGAGCTTTCTCCAGCAAAGAAATGTGACTTTTTGTATGTGTGTTATTAAAAGAAAAAAACAATTCACTGGAGAATTAGAACTTGTACCTACAATAAAAGGACAAAACAGAGTCTGCTACGTTTCTACTGACATACACAACCACAGAGGCTCTGGATCTGGGCACAAAAACATGTATTGTTTTATGATTATGTTATTAATATTGTTAACATTATACATGTAAGAAAATAAAGTCAGTTTAGACTACAATTATATTGCTATATTCAACTTTTTAATGGAGTTTTATATAAAGAAGGTAAAGAAACATGACATTTACTTCCTAAAAGTGCATATTCTGTGTTTTAATAAAAGCATTACTAGGACTAGACTTTTGTTAACTATTAGTCATTTAGACCTCAAAATTTGTAAAAATAGGGCCCCGGTTTAAAAGTACCAGCATTTCCCTTTAACACCTACTGTTGCTGTTAACTGCTGTCGATACCGGCGCTGCCACCTGCCATTGATGCTAATATCTTTAACTGCTGCTGCTAACTCCGAGGTTGCTGCCAACCAGATTTGACTACTTAGTCTGTTTATCTGAATGCTGTTATTGTATGCCACTGCTTCTGCTAACTGATAGCAGGTATTACAAATATAGATAGCAGGGTCTCATTAGTTTCTGTAGTGCAAATCAAAGGTGAATAATCCAAGTTAAACTCTCCCACACTGCAAGAGCTTAAAGCATATTTTACTGTCTGTAGTACTAATGCAGTATAAATACATTAAGGCGGACTTCTGATATGCAGAACAGATGCAGTCTAAGCCTCTCTCTCTCCTTATCATTTTGCCTAAAAATATTCTCCATATACCTCACTCTCTTTCTCTCTCTCTCTTTTTTAACCTCTATTTATGCAGAAGAAGACTGCTGAGCTCGTTCACTCGCTTCAGCTTCACTCTGCTTCACATTCATACTGCCTCTCTCTCTCTCAATTTCAGGGCTCATTTCAGCCAGCTGCCGTTAAAAATGCCTGTACTACACACGCACACACGCACACACACACACACACACACACACACACACACACTCCTCTCTGCCCTCTAGTTTTAAATTCCTCTAGAATGGATATTTATTCCTGTAAATCTCCACCACTCTGGGTGAGTGAGTAAAATCTCTACAAAGTTGAGTGTGTGTGTGTGTGTGTGTGTGTGTGTGTGACCTAACTGACCTGAAAGTGGAAACTGACTTTAATGGATCAAAGTTGAATAAAGGCACGTAGGCCCACAGAATAAAGCAGATATGGAGGTTGAACAGAATACACTAAACAAGAATCAGACAGCATCTTCTTTTGCCACTTAGGTTTTTGTTATTTTCTCTTTGACATTATTTAAAGTCTTGTGATATTCTTTATTTTTCTTATAGTTCCTTGTGTCCCTTGTGCAGACCAAAACCAACAATGAATGTATCTCTGAAAATAGTCCCCAACAAATGCACTATTTCCTCCTGTTTGTTTGATAAAAACTACAGGGAGCAGCTGTTTGAGGAAATTACTTTAACAATAAAGCAATATATTTGTGGGCCTTTACTTCTTTTACATCTTCGGCCGGAACCGATGGACTTGGGGTTCCACAGACAGAGTGGGGAAGTCAGTGTACTGAGAGACGGACTAACACGTTGTTGGCTTTAGGGATGTGCCAGTATAAAATTTGAACACAATGATGACTGTGGCCAGAAATATGATATTAAACAGCATTATATGAATATAATCCAACAATGGTAATAATCCAACTTTCCTGAAATGTGACCATTATTACTATGAAAAATCTGACAGTTTTGGAGTTGTTGAAGGGATACATTTTTACTTTTGATAGAGCTGTGCTAGCAGTTTCCCCCTGCTTCCAGGCTAAACACACCCTGGATCTCTCTCTGCACTGGACGCACAGAGATGAAACTGATAACCATCCTCTCTGACTTTCTGAGGAAGACAGAAAACAAAAACATCATTGTCGGACTGTTCCTTTACTGTCCCAGAGGCTGTGAGACATGAAGTGCGTGTGTGTGTGTGTGTGTGTGTTTTCTAATTTGTTGTGAAAGCCCTGTGTGTGTCTGTAGTTTTAAAGCTGCTCATGACAGTGTGCCTCTGCGTTTGCAGTAATTTACTGTGAAAGCAGAGAGAGTGTGTGTATACATTAATTTACCCTGAAAGCTGTGGGTGTTGTGCACTGACAGTTACACACTGTGAAAGCTGTGTGTGTGTGTACTTTTCAGTAAAAGCTCTGTGTTACGGTGCAGTAATTCTAGGTGGTGCGACGCAGCTTTCTCTGGATCTGGAGCCCTGATGTTATTACTGTGAAAGCAGGAAACGTAGGTCACACACTGAACTTTGAGACCGTCATCAGCGGCAAAAAACCCAGACAGCCTAACAGGCTGACCTAACAGCCTGGTCAGCCTGTAATAATCAGCAGTTGTGAGTAATAATCCAAGCTCTGAGTGTAGCTACTTTAACCTTAATACACACCAGAGTGTTGTTAACAAACTACTTCTACTTCCTCCAGAACACACTGTGCTGACATTCACCACAACATAACACACAAAAGTCCAACATACCAGACTCCAGTGCACAGTGCAGGTTGTAGCGTAGGAATGTCGAAAATAGAAACTCTCCAGATGTCAGGCAGATGTAAAGTCCTGACCACGAAAGGTCTCCTCTATTGAAGAGACCTGTCTCCAAAAAATTACATCTATATACTATTCCATAATGCAACCTGGATTCATTTTGGATCAACATAATGTTTTTAATGAACATAACTGCAATGTCGCAAAATGTTCATGGTGAACAAATCTGCAGAACATTCACTTACGTTGCAGTTGTAAAAATTAGTCTTCCTACAATTTCCACTCGCGACAACTAAAGCATGATGAACATTTTTATGGTTAAGGACACTCAAAACACTTGGTGAAGGTTCAGGAAATGTGGTGGTCTTGGTTAAATACTGAAAAAGTCAACAGTGACTTAAAGTACGAGACGGGTTGTGTTTACTTATTCCATATTTAACCAAAACCACAGTCTTCTGGTAACCTTAGCCAAATGTTTTAGCAGGTGGGATGCAGCATGTGAACCCTGCGGGGTACAAGAACCTCACATTTCCTGCACCGGAACAAACGCTGCCAGTGAACATAACCCAGGCAGCAATAATGATTCTTCCAAAATGTACTTGGCATAACCATTTTAAAGAATATAAACAGAAGTTCTGTTAAAGTTAGCCGTATCACCAGACAGTAGTCTCCGTCCTGGATCTTCTGGCCCCTGGCGGCAGCACTGAGCACACTGCTGATGAACAGCACTCCACTTGGTGAGTGAAAAACAGACCCTGCAGCATCGTTGTCCTGGATCAGGGCTAGGCATTGTCCATCATGCCTCGCTTTCAGGTTGCATCACAGACAGCTGTCATCTCATTGAAAGGTCTCAGACAGTGACGGTCAAACCTGAAGCAGACTTGAATTGACTGAAGGTAGACAACTGACAAGGTAGCCCTGCTACATGGTTCAACATCGTCATGCTCTCCACTCGTCAACTGTGGCTTCAGTGATTGTGCCACTGATCTAAAACAGACTAATGCTGGGGTCAAAACCGCAATATGTTTGCCTTTCAGGATGGTCACTGGGTCACATAAGGTGATCAGCTATTCTTACCAAAGTGAAGCTAAAAATGCAAAGTTTACACTACCCTAGAGGTCATTAAAATCTAAAGGTTCATCCTCTGGGGAGCATGAATGGGATCGGGACATTTCATGGCAATGTAACCAGTAGTAGTTCAGTGTTGCTCTGGACTAAGGAGTGAATAAACTCATAGAAAAAAGTTTTGATGCTGAGTGTGACGACTCTGTGAAACCAGCTTTATCTCACTTCCTCTCATGTTTTTGCCTCAGACTCTCTCTATCTCAGCTTTCTAGCTGATGTGAAGCCTTCACGTCTTATCTCACACTACATTTTAATACCTCATGTTTTGAATAATTTGACTACAAAATTGTGGACTGACAGCAAAAGATAAAAATGAAACCTAGCAGGGAGTTTGAGTTCTTGGTTGATTTGATCAAACTTTCACAGAACTGTTAAATTTGTTCGGGGATACAGAGACTATTTCATATTCGGGGCTGGATTTTGAGATGCATCGTGTCTAGATTTGTTACCAATGGAGATGTGCCTCAAACTAAACTTAAAGATGTATTTAACAATATTTTTTTTAATATAATAACATATAGTAAGTGCCTTCGGTGTGTATGACACACGTGAGAAAGCATCTAAAGAGCCTCCCATGTCCTTTAGACCTATTGTTTGAGAGTGCTATGGTTTCCTGGTAAGTTAGGGCGACATTGGACAAAACTGTGGGCTGACATAGTTGAACCAAAATTGGGTCTCTGGACACACAAATAATCAAACATTTGCAACGCCATCAATTGAAGACATGTCTGTGTGTGTCCATGTCTGTGTTCGTCCATGTCTGTGTCCATGCCCCACTATAAATAAACACGTAAAGGAGAAGGTCGTCCAGGAATTATCCACTGCCCTGTACATATGAGAACAAGCTATAGTCATCCAGGAATTACCCACTGCCCCGTCTAAATGAGCACAAGATGGAGCCGTCCAGGAATTAGCCCCTGCCCTGTATGAGTGAGCAAGGGCTATGATGGATGGACCTCCAGAGCTACAGGGAGCTTCAGTGTGAGCATTCCTTTTGTTTTTTCTTAAGCAAACCATGAGCCCATACATACAACACCAGAGCTACGTACCAAAACGTGTCTGTGAGATTTAGTGTACATTATACCCCCAACACAAGCTAAGTGTGCGCTCTCTGCACAGCACAGACAACGGTGAGTGTTCCTTTAAAGCACGTGTTTATAGCTTAAACAATCCCTCACATTTCCTGGAGTTCTGCTTTCTTTCATGCAGGGGACATATAGACACACACACACACACACACACACACACTTCTCTTTCTTCCTCCTCCTGCTGAGTGATGATGAAGGGGCTGATGGGAAGGTGTTTCATCACAAAGGGGATCAATGTTGGAAGTGACAACACACACCCATATAAACACACACAAAGACACACACACACGCGCACACGAACACAGCATGGTGACACATTTAGGTGTAGGCGGTGAGGTACAAACCTCCAACCTCGACCCAATCGATAGGCGAGGACACACACACACACACACACACACACACACACACACACACACACACAGACTATATGGATGACCTTCCATTTTCTCCGATCGATAAAGGCCAACGTCGCAGAAACATCAGCGCTATGAGAGGAGAGAAGATAAATATTTTCCTCTTGTCTTCCAGCCCTCCCTCTCTTCTTTGTGGGTTTTTATGCAGAACAACAGAGATAGGTCTTTAATGGTGGAGAGAGGGAGATTGACTGACATGGAAATATTATTATCAAGAAAAGGCGGGGGTTGAGAAACCAAACTAAAGCAGTGAACCAAACCAAACTGTCAAAAATGAACTAAATAAAGTTAATTCACACAACAATGGGCTTCCCTGATGCCTTTAATGTGAGACAAATGTTGAGTTTCAATGACAGCAGATTAACAGCGATCAAAAAAAATAGCAAAGTAGTAGCGACAGTTTTTGATATTTGATGACTTTTGATGAGGCATCTGTCTCATTCTCTATATTAGGGTTGCATAGATTAACTGATACTTGTAAAACTGAAAACTTTAATGCTCGGTTCATTTTGGTTCATTTTTGCCGACATTTTATGCATTCATATTTGTCCTTGTTTAGCACCTTTTAAACTGTCCTCAGCCCACATGCACAGTAGTTTCTTTTAAGCACGGAAACAGCTGCAAGTCTCACTTCTCATTTTGTCAATTTAACAAAGCAGAAAGCTGCCAGAATACAAGAAGAATGACACAGGCGCCCTTAAAAATTTACAAATCTGTAGTGATAATCACTGAGAATATTACTATACACACTTTGTGTAAATGTTGTTGTTGAAACATGTAATAAATGAAAGTATAATACGGTCTATTTACATGTAAAGTGATTTTATCCTCTTTCATAGAACATCTATGTATGCCAGTGTAAAGTTTTAAAAATATCTTTCAAAAAAGTGTAGTCTCTACATGACATATAAATCAGTGAGACACACGCTTTCACCTTCAGTCTCACACTCTCACGCTGCCCAAACTGTTCTCACGCCAAAACACTGTGACTGCAACAGAGATGAACTGGCGAACGGACGTATATACTGCAATCCCAGTTCTATGAGTATGGGCTCTTAAATTACTCTCTGTTTGGTCTGTCATACTGTATGTGCGCTGTTCTGGCAGAAAACCCTGCACCGGAGTGCAGAAGGCGTCCAAGCAAGCCAGTGAGTGAGTGTGTGTTTATGTATATATTTGGCTAAGTGAGTGTGTGTGGTCACGTGTAGATTTGTCTGTTTGTGTGTGTGTGTGTGTGTGTGTGTGTGTATGTTCATGTGTCTAGAGTAGGATAGGTTCTTGTGTTCTTTTGTTTACTTCTGGTTCTTGCTACTGAACATTCAATAAAACGGTGTAGTTCTGATATTGGAAACAACCTGACTTTCATTAGTGAATGAACCTGTGTGCCCTTTATTGGGTTAGTGTAGACTATGTCTAATATTGTGAGTATTTCCCAGGGTGGAAGTCCCGAGGTGGCGTAGTCAGGCTATGTCATTAAATCTTAGAATAGGCCTATAAGGTCTGTTGAATTGAGTCCAAATAGCCTATGTGCACGTGATAAAGTGCGCGTGCGTGTATGCCTGATTAAGCCCAGCCAGGTACCCAAAGTTGGCAACCCTGCATATAAAAGTTATGTTACTATAAATAAAACATGAATGACTCCAGATGAGCATGAGCTGTCTTCAGAGTAAAGTACGCCGGTGGCTTCTCATTGTGCTGACAGTAAAGTTATGAAAAAAGGCAATAAACTAGCATTAGCAGCTAATGCTAGTTTATTTTCAGAGACATGCATTGTTGCTGAAAACACCAAATTCAGAAGGATGACACTGACTCCAGAACTGAGGTTAATACCCAGTCTGCAGCATTTTAGTGAAAATTCATCCTCCTGATAAAAGCGTTATCACTGCCTGGGTTTACTGTTTGTGTCACTGCATTTTCTTTTTCTGATTTGGATCTATTTTAGCCACAGTTTTATTAATAACAAGAACAGAAAAAATATCAAATTCGAATCACAGCTGAATCAAATCCTGCTGTATCGCATTGTGGAAAATGTATACGTTTTGGATCTACTTTGCTCTGTTCTATATAAACATATACATATATACCATATACACTACTCCCTGTCTACCTCTCTCTCTCCTTCCATATCAAACAGGTGTGTTATTGAGCGGGATTTCATTAAATCCGTCCTCTCCAGGTGCTTTGAAGCTGTTTCTGGGCGTCGCTGGGTCCAGGATCGAAATGACACTCAGCAGGCAGACCGCTGCTGCGTCTTGATTTGTTTTGTTGCTTTGGAGGCGAGGGAGAGAGTCAGACCAGCACCTGTCTATCACTAAAAACCTGTCTGTCAGGAGAAAGATGAGCTGGAGGGAAGAGAGAGGAAGAAGAAAAGGTGGATGAGGAGAAGGAGACAGGAGAGGAGGAAGAAAAGAAGAAAAAGGAGACTAAGAGGAGGAGGAAAATAAGAGGGAGGAGGAGAAGTGAAGGAGTGGAGGAAAGATTTGCAGAGGAACATTCTGTCTAATAAAGAAAATACTGTCCAGACTCTGATGATGCACTGTTTTGTTCTGATTATTTTGACCCACTTGCTATTGTGGAAGTATGACTTATTGTTTATTGCCAGGGTTATTGTCTTCCTTTATAATGTGATCACATTATAGTGTAATATACTGTAAAGTAAAACATTAGTGCGGGGTAATCATCAAGTCAGGCTTCCACAAATGAGTTCATACATTGATGGGTTCTCATTTTAATTCCCAACTTCAAAATAATTCAAAATCATTATCATTTATATGTACTTACAGCTACTCTAATCAATATTTTGTAATGTCAAAGTGGTAGTTGCAGTGAAGAGAATTATCACCCAAAGTGTTTCAGTGTCTTCCAGCTATTGTTCTGATTTCATAGTCCACAACTTTACTGTTTCGGTTCAGTCTCAGCGCTCTCATCTGCATCATTTCCAACCACAGCAGCCAGCTGTATTCAGCAGAATCAATCTATGAACCCATGGTACACTCCTGCTACACAGTTAGCCACTAGCTGGTGAACACAGTGGAGCATTTAGCAGCTAAAGAGCCAGATTCTTTTCACCGGAGCTGATGGAGACCAAACAGCTAAAAGTTACAAAAGACTGATCATGCTGCTCCGTGTCTGCTGATTGTGCAAATAGGCAACTGTTTGCTAACATGTTCACCACATCAACTTCATGCAGTGAAAATCTGTCAGTGTTTGTTGTATTTACAGCTTGTCGGAGTGCCCCCAAGTGGCCTATAGAACAATGAATGTAGGTTTAAACACTCTGACAGTCATATTCTTGAGGCTGTCCAGAGGTACTGTGGGAGAAATATATAATCACAGACAAAGTAGCTGGAGGACAGCCAGGTATGCCGAAAAGAAAATGAAACAGTAACCCGTTATCTGAATCCCCCATCACCAGCAGCAGTGTATACACATGTGATACTGACAAATGATGTCACATCACATCACATCTGTCTATCTACTGAAAGCAAATCAATAGATATGATCACAACTGTGTGATCAGTTATTCAACTGTTTATACACCAGTTGTAAATGCTTCATACTGTAGGAGCAGCTATTGTTGGAAAATATATGGTAAACACACAACTACATTAAAGCAGTTGTAGTGTGTTATAAAGCACATGTGACTTGTTTACATACTGCTTACAAATGCTAAGTGGTGGAGGTCAAAGCTCACAGGCTAACTTCCTATTAGAGAAGTCATTTTTCCAATACAAGCATTGAACATGAATGCAGCATCTTAGCAGACTTATCGATCAGTGTGGACGCTGAACTGAATTCACACACAGGAAGACAAATATTCAGATTAGACACTGATCTGGGATCAGAGTGGGCAAACCACAGACATGATTATTTGTGCTTTTTATTTCATTTGGTTTCCCACCTTCATCCTCTTTGTTTTAGGATTATTATAAAATATTCTACCAATCAATCAGTGAAGAACAGGACCGAGACGCTGTGAAGAGGGAAAAGTGAGGTTTATATTTTTATCCACTACATTTGTATTTGTGTGTTTTTGTCAAATGAAATTGGTCAAATGGTCAGAACACACACACACACACACACACACACACACACACACACACACACACACACACACACACACACTCACACACACACACCTGTCTTCTTTCTTTTGCTCTCAGGCAAACACTTAATATGTATCTCTACCTGTCACACACACACACACACACTCATCTGGTCCTCACAGGATAGAGAATGGGAGAGGAGAGGAGGCTACCGTCGCCATGGCAACAGACAGACTCCCACACCCCCACCCTCCTACACACGCACTCCTGTTGTAGTGTGGGGGTAGAGAAAAGTGTGTGTGTGTGCAGAGAGGGAGAGAGCACAGGTGATGGAGTAAAAGCATTTCTCTGTGTGTGAGAGATAAGTTGTGTGTGTGTGTGTGTGTGATGGGTTTGCTAAGGTCAGACGCTCACTGTGGAATACAAATCTGTCATGGCTGACACACTTCCTCCTCTCTCTCTCTTACCCGCCCTGCCCTTCGCTTGACCCTCCCGTCTCTTACTCTCTCTTTTCTCTTCTTCTTCTTCTTCCTCTCTCCGTCCCTCTCCATCTATCCATATCCTCCCTCTGTCTTTTCTCTTTCGGCATCCACAGAATTGAGTTGGGGCGATTTCATTTAATCTCTTATCTTCTCTCTTTTTATTATTCTCTTTTCTTATTCCCCCCCTCCATCCATCCTGATCCTCCCTCTACCTGTCCTCTTCCAGCAGCCTGAAAATGATCTTAGATGACTATCTCTCTCTCTCTCTCTCTCTCTCTCTCTCTCTCTCTCTCTCTCTTTCTCTCAGTAGATGTCACCTTACTTTCATTAGATGCGTTAAATTAGAAGACGAGAGCATGAAAAGAATAGAAGAAGAAAAAGATTAAAAAAGAGAAACCAAGAGAAAAAGAACAAAAAAAAAAATCACCATCAGATTCATTTGTCTCATTATGTAACCATTTTCATCACTTGTTTTTTTTATTTATTTTTTTACACTATATCTGTGGAATTACGGAAGTTTATATGCGACGGACATCAGAGATATGATATGAAAGTGTAAGTCACACTAAATTTAAAAACATGTGTATCATGTCTGTGTGTTAACTGAGCTATGACTCGGAGAAGGAGTGAGAGTTTTGATGGGGCTCTGAGGCTTTTAAAGTACCTTAACTGCCCCCATGAGCTGAGAGTCACAGCCACTGCTCAGAGTGCTGACCACGTTAATAAGGGGGCCAGACTACAATAACTAACTTCCTGTTGTTTTTAGATCACTGACATGCGCCTGTCCCTTTCACTTCACACTGCCTGAAATCTCACGGTGGTGCAGTGGTTAGCACTGTCGTCCTCGGTTTGAACCCAAAAGCCTTTCTGTGTGGAGTTTGCATGTTCTCCCCGTGTCCGCGTAATGGGGTTCTCTCCGGGTACTGCGACTCATACTCATACCTCATACTTGATGATTCTAAATTGCCCGTAGGTGTGACTGTGACTGAATGTTAGTCTGTCTCTATGTGTCAGCCCTGTGATTGACTGGCGACCAGTCCAGGGCGTACCCCGCCTCTCGCCCAGTGTCAGCTGGGATAGGCTCCAGCTGAGGCTAAGGATAAGCGCTATAGATAATGGATGTTATTCAGTGTGCTTCAGCTAGCAGTGTGATCAAAATCCATAATTTCATCATCAAACGACCTCATCAAGAGGAACCAGAAGCTAGTGAAAATGAGGAAGTGGAGGCAGGTGTGGAGAGGGGAGACCACCTGTGACTACTTTCACTAAAAAGTCCATCGCCCCACCAATAAATAACAAGCAGCCCAAGAAGAAATCTCTGGCATGGCCTCTGCATGTTTTACAAGTTAAAAAAATACTTTAATTTATTTTTATTTGTAGTTAATATTCTCCTAAAGAGATCCGGGAAGCATCATTTAAAGAGAAGTGCTCTTGGTAGTAAAGATGGAAACATTAGAAATCATAACGTATCCGGTCTCTATCAAGCAAATTAAACACTATTATAGGTTCAGTATATTGATAGTCGTACTACCATAATCAGGAAAAGCATGATAACCAATTCCATCATATTCTGTGTTTAGTAACTGGTCAAGAAGGAAGCCAATCAGTCCAGCTGTCAAATCATCATGAAGACGTTTATGGCACTCAGAAGGCAAAATGGTGAGAGGACATGACAGGTCCATGCCAAAGAGCCAGAGAGATAAATAAAGTTAAGTGAGGACTGCATGCCAAAGAGTAAAAACACAGGAGAGTGGTTTTCTATCAGGACTGACAACAGGAGGATAAAACACTCTGAGGTCCAATAAAAACACCTTCATAGCTCTGAAAGACTGCAGGCTGACAAGCTACTGCAAATAAAAACCACAAGTCTGAGCTACAAGAGGGGGAGGAAGGATGGAAACAAGAAAAACAATACAGATAAAGACAGACAGACAGACAGACAGGAGGAAGGTCAGAAACAGTTAAAGAGCAAAGCAACCAAACAATTACAGTATGGTCCCAAAGATAGAGAAACAAGGACATACTGGATGGAATAAAACAAAAATGAACCAACAATGAAAGAATCAAATAAGGAACAAAGGGGAAAGAGGAACAGAAGGACGGAGGTAAAGAATAACGGAAAGGTGTAAGAGAATGCAGGGAAGGGAGGGAGGAAATCAGTAGATAGATAGGTAGATAGATAAATAGATAGATAGATAGATAGATAGATAGATAGAAAATCATAATCCTTCTTTTCCACATTTTCCCCTGAACTGGCTCATTTTCTGAACAATTCAAGAAAAGAAAAGAGATAAAAGGAGGAGAGAAATAAGACAGGAGTCACAGTAGAACAAACCTCAGCTGTCCAATATGAGAGAAAAGAAGGAAGATGAATGGACAGATGGAAACTAATGGGAAAAAGTGGTCTGAGGTTTAAATCCTGATCCAGCTTTCAGGTCAGATCCAGACCAGGACTTTACTGAGACTGCACTGCAGCGGGAGGGAGAGAGGACTGAGGAGACAGAGAGGGACAGGAGAGAGAGAGAGAGAGAGAGAGAGAGAGAGAGAGAGAGAGGGAGAGGGAGAGGGAGAGAGAGAGAGAGAGAGAGATGGGGGTAATGTCTCTCACTCATATATGAATACATTAACATACACTCCAAATATACTCTACCTCTCTGTCTGTTGCACAGGACAACACACACTGATTTATTACACACATTACATGCATCTGTCCCGTCTACAGAAGCTGTGGTAGCCTTTGCTAGGAGCGGTTAGCTTAACGTTTGTGCACTGTCAAGGGGGTCGCCCATAGTGACAAATCCACAGTTATCGACTCGGCAGCTCAAAAGAGCTTTTCAGCCTCTTTAAGCTCCTAGTTTTGGTGTTACAACAAACTCACGGTTTTGATTCAGCCTCACCGCTCTCATCAACCTGGTTTCCAGCAGCAGCAGCAGGCAGCTGATAAACCCACTGCACACTACCTGCCCACAGCGGACAGCAGACAGACACAGTGAGAGACGAGCTAGTAAAGACAGCAGAACATTTAGCAGCTGAAGTGTCGGATGATTTTCTCAGAGCTCCAACGGGGTCATAATGTTGCCCTGTATTTGATGAATATGGACATAGTGATGTATGTGGTGTTTTCTTGTTCTGCTGGCCCCAAGTGGCCAAAAAAATTGAATGCAGCTTTAAGTTACTATGACACAGTGTCTCCTCTCGGTTTCACAGCACTCTGAGCTCCAGCTTGTCAGGACTCGACTCATTCAACTAAATGTTAGCCCTACGACCCAGTGTGTGGAGTCAAACAACTTCACCACCTGCATGTGCTCTGCATTAATGAAAGTGTGTGTGTGTGCGTGTGTGTGTGCGTGTGTGTGTGTGCGTGTGTGTGAAGAGTCACTCGAAGGATCAAGAGACCTGGCATCGTCAAGGGTAACAAGGTGGTATGCTGACAATCAAACACACACCCACACGCACACACACACCCGCCGTGATTTCTCGTGGGAATGTCTGATTGGCCGCTGTGAGCCTGCTGGGATGCTTGGTTCCCGTGGTGATAGTAACCAAGCGATAACACCAACCATCTGACCCTCTTAATGTCTGTGTGTGTGTGTGTGTGTGTGTGTGTGTGTGTGTGTGTGTGTGTTGCCATCTGTGCTGCTGGCTCAGGGGAGAAGCAACACACTGAACAATGATTAAAGCAAAGACAAAGAAGGAAACAAGGGAAGAAGGAAAGGCCAGGTTAGATGAAGACTTTTGAAGAGACAGATAACATCCTGTAGGTTCTTGATATCTGTTCCAGTCTTTTTGCTTCCCTCAATTTAGTTTTTATAAATCAGTCAGTATGCCAGCAAGTTAGTTTTTTAGTCAGCCATGCAGTCACACAGTTAGTTAGCAAGTTAGTTAGCTAATAAGTATGTTTGTCAGTTAGCTGGATAACCTATCAGTTATTCCTTTACTTAGTTTAGATTAGCTGGCTGTGCTAACGAGTGTGCTAGTTTGTTAGTTAGACACATACCTGCTAACTAGTTGCTTTTCGGCGAAATTCGCTGTTTTGAATCAAAAAAGAAAGTGTGTGTGTGTGTGTGTGTG